>ML819856.1:51313-63939 GCA_009831015.1 Picea engelmannii | reverse complement strand
ATATTATTGATTTTTAATTTGTTTATTTTTAATTAATTTAAATTAATCAAACACTAACCTAAGAAAATAACTATTAACTAATTAATAATAAATTAATTAAAAATTAATTTATTATTAATTAGTCTAATTTAATTTTATTAATCTAACACTTTTTGTTTATCCTAAGCTTTCTTTATGCAGGGATGAGTGGCGGGCGAGACATACCCAATGGGTCAAAAGGACAAGGGAGTGAGGGCATAGTCGTGGATGAAGGATGTAGCAGGATGATGGAGGATCGGGCGAAATGGATAGAGGGGGAAATGGAAACAACCCAGAGACAAACAATCCAGTAACTTCATCATGAGACCCACAAATGATATCTGAATCATCATATATCCTATAACTATAGGAACCTAACATAGGCTCCACCTGGGGATGGTATCTCTTTTAGGAGGTGTTAAGAACCACTGAACTCTGAACATGCAGACTGGTGCTTTATTCATTGGGATGATCCCAAAATATTATTCTACAACCTGTCCCTGTTTTGATCTTTCAACTGAAACCAAATCAAAATGAACACAGCTGAAAAAGAGATGCTTGGAATGTTGAGATTATTCACATTCTCCTACCTACCCTATACTGCTAAAAATCATGCTAAATAAAATAATACAAAAATGCCAATGAAGCCAATCAAGTAGTTGTTGAGACTAGTGGACTGCTTGACTGCTTGTTAGCACAGTAAAAAAGGCAACTTGACCTTTTTTCCATAGATTCAAAACTGCAAAGTGTAATGGCCACTGCTGAAAACATGATTGAGATTTACAACATAGACCTTGACAATCCTGAAGAACAAATGTAATGCCAGAGATAGATTGGGGCTCTGTAGTGAAAAATTTCTCCATATAGGTGACTATAGGATCAAGGTAAAACTAACTTATTCCTTGATTTTTAAATTTAGCCAAGTCAACAACATGATCTAGCACTGTATCTATTCTATTTGCATCCTCATGCAATTTATGGTAAGATTGCAGTTGTTCTAATAGGTTTAGAAGTAAGAATGTTGTTGAACTAGATTGTGAAGCTGATTGCTTGACCATGTCAATATCATAACAAATTTTCATCTCATGACTGGTGAATGAAGAATGATTTTGACCACACAGGTCATCCAACTGATCATCTATTGGATCCTGAAAAGACTGACAAGACTATTGCATTGATTCAAATGAAATTTCCTGACTTTTTATGTATTTATCCTTCAACACTTGTTCAAGAGTCTCCTTCAATATTTGAAATGAATTATAATCTAATGGAACAAAATTACATACCACTGATTCAAATCTTTTTTCGAGCTCTGAACTTCCATCTAGACTTTGAAAATCAAGGGAAATTAGTGATTGTGATTTCGGGTCTAAAACAGATCCCATGTCATCAATGGCATCCTTTACTGACTCATCAGAAATTGTATGTCTTCATTATTTACAACTTCCTAGAGTTTCTTTTCAGAAATTGAAAATATGAGAAATATAAGGGCAAAGATTTTTCCCTTACATTGAAATTTTCTTCATTTTCCTCATCGCTGTCATGATTGTTGGGCAGAGGTTGATTGTCATATCTGAGCTATAACTGATATTCTTCCTACCAACAACATGCTACTGATTGTTTTCAGCAGTCAACACCTTTTTCAACCTCATAATCATCATCATATTGATCACATTTGGGTATATTATCCACATAATAAATGTCATCCAACATGCACATCAAATCAGTTGGTGGATCTTCAACAAGCTGAGTTGGAACTTCATCTTTGACTACGTTGTGAATTGAATACATGAAATAATAATTTGGTGGTTCAGAATACTGAGCCTGGGATGCAAAGTGTTTGGGGACATTGATCCTTGTCCGTTCTGGCACTAATGGAACATAAGGTCTTCGAACAACAAGCTCATCTTTCCTGCTAATCTTCTTCATCATCTCTTTTACAGTATTTTCCAGGACATCTAGTTTCATTTCTGAAGATGTCATTCGTTCATTTTCTATTCTATATTTCTCTTCTTCCTTTATCTTTTCCTTTCTGTTCAACAAGTTATCTTCCACATCAACTGCAATATTTTTCATTTCTTCAAGTGTTGCGGTGTTCATTTGTCTTAATTGGAATTTCATCTATGGATCGAAAGAATCAGGGTAATTCAAGTGAGCTAATCCTGGGGATGGCCTTATATCAACAGGCATTGCATGATATACCTTATTGAACCTTGTTGAATACTGTTGTATTGTCTCCCCTGGATGTCTTTTCAAATGGTCATATTCTTCTAGAATGAGAAAGACATTTCTCATGATCACCCATCGATCTAAGAAATTTTTTACACACTGATGGAAATTGCTAATGCTAGCATCTTGAAGACTTTTAAACCAATTTTTAACTTCACCTTGCAAAGACAGGGAAAACATCATGATATAGACATGGCCATCTTCAACCTCATCAAGGTCAAGGAAATCTTTGATCGTAGCCGCGCCACCCAGGGCACGTCCGCTCCCTCAGGACCTTCTCTCCCTTCGGCCCGAAGAACTCGAATGTTCTTCTAATTCCCTATCGGGAATTCTTCACCCACAACAACTCTTCAATGATCTCCCTTAACGGTCAGGAAATCAGAATTTGTAATGTTAACTAATGGAATCTCCAACCTCCGAACCTCGATGTACTGATGCTCCGAGGTACACGTGTGGATAGACTCTTCCACCTTCCGTCGTCTCTGTCGGGATTTCGGGATTCGCAGGATCGCGAATCCTGATGTCGAAGGACTCGGCTCTTCCCTTTTCCTGATCCCCGATATTCTGTCGCCTGTCTCCCACTAACTCCGGGTGTGGACCACACGACCCTTCCTTCGGGATATCACGTATCGCGATTTCAACCTGCAAGAGTTTCTTACCTCCGGAAACTCCGATATGCCGAACCCCAACTCCTCGGGATCTCCTGACACGCGTCCTCCACAATGAACAGTTCTGATCCTATCGGGATATCGCTACTCACGATATCGCGATCTTTGTTGCAACCTCTTGGAACTTCAACTCGCGATTTCCTGATATGCGATGTCACGTGCAGATCCAATGGTTGCTTCAGCCCTGAATCGATGTCTCTTCTCCCTCCTGAGTTTCAATACCCTCGGACGCTCTTGCCATAAACCCCTTGCACCTCCGCAAGATCCTACGACCCTCGGGACTTCGTGAAATCTTCTCAAAGTATTTCGACCTTCTATCCTTCCTTGGATGATTTCTGCACAATGAATCAAGTGCTTCTTTCACAAAGGCTTGGCTCCTACTTGCCAACCTACGATGCTTCCTTCAGACTTCCAATAGAAGCTTCCCTGCACTTATCCTTCGGTGAATTCGAAGGTCTACTCCTCCTGAGCTTGTTCTCGACTTCTCAAGTCCTTTTGAGAAATTCTTGCGCGCACTCCTTGCAGTAAATCTTCAACTTTATCTAAGTGTTGAAGTCTTTTGACCCTGTGCACTCCTGCAACAACAGTCTTTCAATACTTTTCTCAGAGTCGCAACTCTGAGACTTTTTCCTTGGCCTACGCACTCTTTGAACGGCATTATGCCTAACTGCACCGTCGAAGAAATGAGAACAAAAGTTATCTCTAATTGAACCCTTCTGTCAACACACTCCTTGCGGACAATTCGACTGCACTCCTTGCAAGAATTCTCTGGTTCAAAATAGAGAAACAATTGAAACTAATTTCTCCTTCCCTTCAGACTTCAAGTTCACCATGAAACCACATACACAACATATAAAAGCAAATGTATGATAGGAAATAAACATTCATGAGCACAACAACAATGTACATAGAGAAACAACACAAGCCATGGATTTGAATCAATTCTTCTCCTATTAATTCAAATGTTTGTACATGGGTGTTCTTCACACAGTTCTCTGCTTTCTCTTCTCTTCTTGCTCCTGTTTTCAATATGTTACAATGATACAATGAGGGTGTCTATATCCGTTTTCCCTCTTGGACTCTAAAGATATCAAATCTACAATTAAAATCTACCTACCAGCATTAACTAAAATAAATGTCGTTTATCTACCTAAGGACGAGAGCTATCCGCTCAAGGTCCATTACAATATACAAGTGCACCTTCATAAATGGCTTCATTAAAGACCTGCGCAACAATTCCCAAAGTGTTTTCAAAATTTCGTGTTGGCTTATCCAGCTATCTCCCGCCTCTGCGCTGGCTCGCTTGATGTGCTGGCGATGCTCTTGCATCATACTCCTCGGCTTAAAAATTTTCATGGGCTTCTGTCCATGAGCTCCTGCACGGTCTGTCCATGCTTATGTATCTCCGCTTCATCCTCCCAGCTGGCATCTTCCACTGGATGATTCTTCCACTTGACCAGATACTCGAAGTATTCTTTTCTCCTGGTCTTCTTACCCACTCTCTTCTCCAATATGCATTCCATCTGTGGCTTTTCTGCAATCGGCATCTGCTTCTGTGACTGGACTTCTGGCTATTCATCACTTCCAGCTACCGCTTCCTCAGCCTTATATGGATATAAGTATGAGACATTGAATGTCGGAGATATTCCGATGCCTTCCGGAAATTCAATCTGATAAGCATTTTCCCCAAATTTCTTCAGGACCCTGCATGGCCCGATTTTCTTCATCTTGAGCTTGTTGTATGTTCCCCTCGGGAACCTTTCCTTTATCAAATGTGCTAGGACTAGATCACCAACTTCAAAATGAAGTTGTCTCCAATGTTGATCTGCTCTGTGCTTGTATTCCTGATTTGAATCTTGCAGTCGCTGCTTCACTCTGCTGTGAAGTTCTTTCATCGCCTCAGGGAATTCCTCTGCACTAGCGCTGCTAGTAGCAGTCTATCCTGAATCTCGCAATTCAGAAACTCCCCTCAGTTGTGTACCATACACAATCTGAAATGGACTTTTTCCTGTGCTCTGATTCACCGAATCGTTGTATGCAAACTCTGCCTGGGGTAATATCTGATCCCAGCTGCTGTGGTGTTCTGTCACCAAGCTTCTCAGCAAGTCTCCTAGACTTATGTTGACCACTTATGTTTGTCTGTCTGTCTGAGGATGATAAGCAGAACTAAACGCCAAGTTAGTTCCTAGCTTCTTCCATAAGGTCCTCCAAAAATTCCCTATGAATTTTGTGTCCCTATCCGGAACTATGCTTTTCAGAAATCCATGAAGTCGAATGGCCTCCTTAAAGAACAAATTTGCGATGTGAGTCGCATCGCTAGTCTTCTGGCATGGAATGAAGTGTGCCATATTAGAAAACCTTTCCACCACCACAAAGATCGAATCAAAACCTCTTTGTGTCCTTGGCAAACCCAATACAAAATCCATGCTAATCGCCTCCCATGGTCTTTCTAGTATGGGCAATGATTGATAAAACCCTACATTCTGCTTCCTTCCTTTCGAATGCTGGCAAACTCTACATTTGTCAACAAATCTTTTGATATCTTCTCGCATCCCTGGCCAAAAATATGACTCATTTAGCTTCGCGAATGTTTTTTCATAGCCAAAGTGTCCTGCTAATCCACCACTGTGCTTTTCTTTCAATAGGTTCTCCCTCATGGAGCAATTTGGAATACACAGTTGATTTCCTCTGAACAACAATCCCTCCTGGACCATGTAATCTATCCAAGGACTTATGTCTCTGAGAACTGGATTCTCAGCTGCTTGATACGCTTCTCCAAAATCTGCATCTCCTGCATACATGTCCCTGATATTTTAAAAACCAACATCTTGACTCGGAATTCCTGTAGAAACAGACACTTCCTGCTCAAAGAATCAGCCACTTTGTTAGCATTACCCAAAATGTGTTTAATTACAAATGTAAAATTCTGCATATACTCTACCCGTTTTTCATGTTTCTGATTCAACTTCTCTTGTTGACTCACAAACTGTAATGCATGATTATCACTGTACAATACGAATTCTTTCGGGACCAAGTAATGCCTCCACTTCTTCAATGCCTGTATGATAGCATAGAATTATTTATCATACGTGGAGTATTTCAGTTTTGCTTCATCCAACTTCTCACTGAAATATGAAACTGGTTTGTCTTCCTGACTCAAGACCGCTCCTATGGCATACCCGCTTGCATCACATTTCACCTGAAATGTTTTCAGGAAATCTGGCAATACCAACACCGGTTGTTCCGTGATATTCCTCTTCAATAGGTTGAATATTTTCTCAGCCTCTACTGTCTAGTGAAAATATTTATGCCGCTTCTTCACTGTATCCATCATCATTGCGCTAATCCCACTGAAATTCCTGATGAACTTTCGGTAGAAACTAGCCAGTCCACAAAAACTTCTCACCTCGAAAATATTTCTCGGTGATGGCCAATTTTTAATTACCTCCACTTTACTCGGATCCATCTTTAATTCATTCACCGAAATAACAAAACCCAAGTAAATGAGCTCTGTCTTCATGAATGAGCACTTCTTCATGTTGAGCAACATCTTCTCTCGCTGTAGCTTCCTCATCACAATGGCCAAATGCTTCAGATGTTCAACCTTTGTCTTGCTGAAAATCAATATGTCATCCAGATATACGACGACAAATCTCCCGATGAATTCCCTCAAGACTTCATTCATTAGTCTCATAAAGGTACTTGGTGCATTTGTCAATCCAAATGACATGACTAGCCATTCATACAGTCCTTCGTTTGTCTTGAAGGTTGTCTTCCACTCATCGCCTTCCCTCATGCGAATCTGATGATATCCGCTTTTCAAATCAATCTTTGAAAAATACTTTGCCCCACTCAGGCAATCCATCAGATCATCCATTCTCGGCAGTGGAAACCTGTACCTGATGGTTATCTTATTAATCACTCTTGAATCGGTACACATCCTCCACCCTCCATCCTTCTTCGGACTAAGTACTGTCGGAACAACACACGGGCTTAAACTTTCCCTGACCAGTCCTTTATCTAACAGTTCCTGCACCTACCTCTTAACCTCCTCATTTTCTTGCAGCATCAACCTATACTCGGCTTTGTTTGGCAAACTAGCTCCTGGTATGAGGTCTATATGGTGACTCACACTTCTCATCGGTGCCAACGAACGAGGTAATTCATCCACTACGATGTCAGCGAACTCTTCCGGCAGTTCCTGAATCTCATCTGGTAGATCATCCACTCTTGTGCTAGTCAGAACAATCCTCGACTTTCTGACCACAAAGAATTGTGGATCTTCTTTCTTTTCCATCTCTGTGAGAAGTTCCTTCCCATTCATGAGAAGTATTGTGTTTCTTAATTCCGGTTTCACCTCCTTATCCTTTATCGGAAGCAACCTGTGTGTCCTCCCATCCTTCTCCAGGGTATATGTGTTCATTCTCCCATCATGAACCACATTTCTTTCATATTTCCATGGTCTACCTAGCAATAAATGACATACATCCATGGGAATAACATCATAGAGTACTTTATCATTATATCCACCTATCTTGAATTCAACTAAACATTGTTTAGTGACACTCACCTGATGTCCCTTCTGTAGCCATGAAACCTTGTATGGACTCGGGTGATCAGTTGTCTCCAGCTCCATCTTTTCCACCATCTTAGTTGAAATGAGATTATCTGTGCTACCACTGTCCACAATAACCTTGCATACCCAATCCTTGGTCTTGCAAGCTGTCCTGAACAGTCTGGTCCTCTGAGATGAGTCCTCCACCTCTTTCCCAGGTGTTAAGAGATATTTATGCATCATCAACGACCTTCCGCCTTCTGTATCTTCGGTCTCAACATCTCACCTCTTCTCTTCTGCGATGTGAGCTTCTTCGATGTCCTTCTTTGTCACTGGACACTCAAATGACCTGTGCCCATTCTTCCCACATGTGAAACATGTGATAACTCCACCTCTTCCTCTTCCTCTACCTCTGGTACGAGGAAAAGTATTTTCGTCAGCATAATCTTCCTTCTTCTCATTATGTTTCCCTCTCTGTTCAATGTATGGTCCTTTCTGTGAGGTACCATCTCTTTCTACTCTACCCTGAGGTTTCTTCCATTCCTCCTTGGGCTTCTCGAATTTCTCCTAGGAAACTATCTTTCCTCTGGGATGACTCTTGCCTCGCCCTCGCTGACCTTGCTTACGGCTCATCTTCTCCTCTTCTTTCAGAGCCATCTGATAAGCATCCTCCACCGTCCTGATGGTAACCATACTTAATTCATCCTGAATTTCGTATCTCAGACCATTCAGATATCTGAAAACCTTCTCATCATCGCTCTCCCGATGACCTTCTGTGATGTTCAGCTTGTAGAATTCCTCTGTATACTCTTTCACTGTCATCAGCTTCTGTCTCAGGTTCTTCATTCTCCTGAACAGAGTAATTTGATAATCTCTTGGGATGAACTTTGCCTTCATCTTCGCGATCATTCGATCCCAACTTTTGATATTTTTCTTACCCTTTGAACGTCTATCAGCCTGTAGCTCGTCCCACCACAATGCTTCATGTCATTTCATGAACGTGACAGCATGCCCGACCTTCTTATCCTCTTCGATATGTTTGTAATCGAAGTAGGTATCAAGAGCTCGGATCCAATCCAATAGCTCTTCTGCATCCAGGTTTCCCTCGTAAACTGGAATGTCCATTTTCACCTTCACACCCATCCTGACGATATCTTTTATCAATCGTTCAGTTGATGCATCTTTGGCTACAACCTCCTCCTCGCATTTAGCCTCAATTTCATCCTCGGAATCACTAATATCCCCTGCACTAACTGTGCGTCTCTGAGCTATTTCCATCTCCTCGAGTCTCACTCGAAGATCTCTCATCTGTCTCTCCATTTCTGGATTTCCTGTCGGTCTGCCTCTTCTTCGCACCTCCCTGTCTTCTGGGTTGGGTGATTGTCTTTTTCTTCTAGGCGGCATGGCAAATTTTCTCTCTCTCTGCTACAGAAAACAAAGAGTTAATCCCGCTATGATACCACTCTGATCGCAACTGCGCCACCCAGGGCACATCCGCTCCCTCAGGACCTTCTCTCCCTTCGGCCTGAAGAACTCGAATGTTCTTCTAATTCCCTATCGGGAATTCTTCACCCACATCAACTCTTCAATGATCTCCCTTAACGGTCAGGAAATTGGAATTCGCGATGTTAACTAATGGAATCTCCAACCTCCCAACCCTGATGTACCGATGCTCCGAGGCACACATGTGGATAGACTCTTCCACCTTACGTCGTCTCCGTCGGGATTTTAGGACTTGCGGGATCGCGAATCCTGATGTCGAAGGACTCGGGACTTCCCTTTTCCCGATCCCCGATATTCCGCCACCTGTCTCCCACTAAATCCGGGTGTGGCCCACACGAACATTCCTTTGGGATATCGCGCATCACGATTTCAACCTGCAAGAGTTTCTTACCTCTGAAAACTCCGATATACCGAACCCCGACTCCTCGGGATATCCTGACACGCGTCCTCCACAGTGAACAGTTCTGAACCTATCAGGATATCGCTACTCGCGATATCGTGATCTTTGTTGCAACCTCTTGGAACTTCAACTTGTGATTTCCCGATATGCGATGTCACGTGCAGATCCAACAGTTGCTTCATCCTCGAATCGATGGCTCTACTACCTCCTGAGTTTCAATACCCTCGGACGCTCTTTCCGTAAACCCCTTGCACCTCTGCAAGATCCTACAACCCTCGGGACTTCGCAAAATATTCTCAAAGGATTTCAACCTTCTATCCTTCCTTGGATGATTTCTGCACAATGAATCAAATGCTTCTTTCACAAAGGCTTGGCTCCTGCTTTCCAACCTATGATGCTTCCTTCAGACTTCCAATAGAATCTTCCCTACACTTATCCTTCGGTGAATTCGAAGGTCTACTCCTCCTGAGCTTGTTCTCGACTTCTCAAGTCCTTTTGAGAACTTCTTGCACCCACTCCTTATGGCAAAGCTTCAACTTTGTCTAAGTGTTGAAGTCTTTTGACCCTGCACACTCCTGCAGCATCAGTCTTTCAATACTTTTCTCAGAGTCGCAACTCTGAGACTTTTTCCTTGACCTGCGCACTCCTTGCATGACACTGTGTCTAACTACACCCTCGAAGAAATGAGAACAAAAGTTATCTCTAATTGAACCCTTCTGTCAACGCACTCCTTGCGGACAATTCGATTACACTCCTTGCAGGAATTATCTGGTTCAAAATAGAGAAACAATTGAAACTAATTTCTCCTTCCCTTTAGACTTCAAGCTCACCATGAAACCACATACACAACATATAAAAGAAAATGTATGACAGGAAATAAGAATTCATGAGCACAACAACAATGTACAAAGAGAAACAACACAAACCATGGATTTGAATCAATTCTTCTCCTATTAATTCAAATGTTTTTACATGGGTGTTCTTCACACAGTTCTCTGCTTTCTCTTCTCTTCTTGCTCTTGTTTTCAATATGTTACAATGATACAATGAGGGTGTCTATATCCGTTTTCCCTCTTGGACTCTAAAGCTATCAAATCTACAATTAAAATCTACCTACCAGCATTAACTAAAATAAATGTCGTTTATCTACCTAAGGACGAGAGCTATTCGCTCAAGGTCCATTACAATATACAAGTGTGCCTTCATAAATGGATTCATTAAAGACTTGTGCAAAAATTCCCAAAGTGTTTTCAAAATTTCGTGTTGGCTTATCCAACTGTCTCCCGCCTCCGCTCTGGCTCGCTTGATGCGCTGGCGATGCTCTTGCATCAATCTTCAAACCTATAGATGTTTTTCAGTAGTGATATTGTCATTCTTTCCATCAAACCTAGGAATATTATTGTTATAATTGGAAAGGAAGTCATGGAGAACAGAAGGAAAAATCAGAGGTTTATATCTGTATGGGACTTTCATAGGCATGGGAGGTAAAGCAAGGGGCTTAAAACAAGATGGAATTTTAACTTGTGAATCTGGAATTTTTACATATGTATCAGAGATTTTTACATCTATAGGAAATAAAGCATGAGGCTTATGTCTATCAAGGCTTCCTATAGGTATTTGAGTGTGTACCAGATTTATGGGAATGGGCTCAATACTTTGAGGCTCTTCAGGTTGAAAATGATCATCCTAAATTTCAACAATATACTTTGGACTAGGATCATGATAATAGAGAAAGTAATTGCATATGAAACCAATAATATCATGAATACAATTTGAGCTTGATTACCTAGACTTTCTAGGTTGCTTGGTCATGGTTCAGGTTCTTCCTCTATTGGAGTCTTTGAGTAAGCACTTTCTGGAGATGATTGGAGTCACCAGGTGAAATATTTTAGCCTTCTTGTGTCTGCTCACTGTCCACCATCAGTGATCAAATATGGAATTTGATATGCACTACTGGAGAAAGTTCCCCAGTATGGCCGCCATTATGTTAACACTCTGTAAATTTCCCAAGGCTATGGAGGCAGTCACAGAGGCAACATCAAAATTTCTTTGATTCAAGTATATATCCCTCAATGACTCAGAGAGGGATCTCTCTGTTTGATATAGATTTGTTTGAATAGATATTAGGCTAGCTAATGGTTTCATAGTTTGGATTTTTTAAATTATGGATGAAACAAGAGAAAAGAGGTCCATTGGGTAATGGAGTCACAACTAGCATCAAATAAGATAGATTTGATAGGTTGTTAATGCAGGGAAAGTTAGGAAAATCACTTGATCTTCGTAGGCTTGATGTATGGTGGAGAGGGAAAGATTGAGAAGTCAAATTAAATACAAAGCAATGAAGGATTCTAAATTCAAATTTCAATGGAAAACATAGAAAATATCCCAAGCCAAGTGACAGAGTGTATTTCTCAACAAGTTCTTCCCTATTACTTCTTAGAATATTTAAGATTGCAACATACAAAATGGAGTTACAGAGGGAGACAAAATTATAGAGGAAAACTTCACCAGTGGATTTGACATAAGAATCCTGTCATGCGACACTGTGTTGTTGTAATTTATTCAATAGCATCCCTGTGTAGGATTTACATCCAAAGGTACAATAAAGTCTAGGAGGGACTAACAGGCTTTTACATCCATCAAAGTCCAACCATTTCTCTATTACAAAAATGAATATAAATAAAATACAATCCTTAGGCTGAGGAGATCTAATTTGGTCCTCCTGGCCGAAAATAGCAAGTCAATCCTAAAAAGATCTGAATTGAAAAATGGGTTGAATCTGCTGAAAATAGGGGTACACTCAGACATATGTTTCTCTTCAAGGCTGACACCTGGGAAAAAACTGAAGTATTTTATTGTATATGAGAATTTTCTAGACAAATACCTCCTTTGGTTTCTCCAAATTCATTTCCATCTCGCAGAAACACCTCCCGCAAAATCAGGACTGAAACAGGAAAAATCTGAAGTTTGAAAAATGAGTCTCAAAGAAAGCTTGGATTCTCCCAAATGGTGGCACCTATGAAAACAATGACATAATTTTTTGTTCTTCAGCATGTTACAGAGAAAACCGTCTCTCGGTGTTTCAAAATTCATTTTTTTTTCCTGGAATTCTTCCTGGAAAAAAACTGGTCAAACTTGCAAAAATGGCGGTTTGAGTTTTCAGGGGAGGGCGGTTTTGGGGAGGTAAGTGGTATGTCAGACCCCCTCTGAGGTTGTAAGTGGTATTGGGAGGGGGGGTCCTATTTCACCTAGA
>ML819856.1:40860-51166 GCA_009831015.1 Picea engelmannii | reverse complement strand
ATTGTTTATTTTTTATATGTTTTGTTTATTGTTTTATTTAATATATGTTTTTATTAATGTTTTATTTTTTAATTTGTATTTATTTTATTATATTATTTATTTTAATCTGTTTATTATTTATATGTTTATTATATTTCATATGTTTTATTTTATTATGTTTAGTTTTAATATATATATATATATATATATATATATATTGTTTTTTAATTTGTTTTTTTTTAAATTAATCAAATAATACAAAAATGCCAATGAAGCCAATCAAGTAGCTGCTGAGACCAATGGAATTCTTGACTGCTTGTTAACACAGTCAAATAGGAAACTTGAACTTTTGTCCATAGATTCAAAATTGCAAAGTGTAATTGCCAATGTCGAAAACATGATTGATCTTTACAACAGAGACCTCGAAAATCTTGAAGAACGAAAGTAATGCTAGAGATAAATTGGGGCTCTGCAGTGAAAAATTTCTCCATATAGGTGACTATAGGATCAAGGTAGAACTGACCTGTTCCTTGATTTTTAAATTTAGCCAAGTTAGCAACATGATCTAGCACTGTATCTATGTTATTTGCATCCTCGTGTAATTTCTGGTATGGTTGCAATTGTTCTGATAGGTTTAGCAGTAAGACTGTTGCTGAACTAGATTGTGAAGCTAATTGCTTGACCATGTCAAGATAATAACAACTTTTCAACTCATGACTAGCGAATGAAGAATGATTTTGACCACACAGGTCATCCAACCGATCAGCTATTGGATCCTGAAAAAACTGACAAGACTGTTGCATTGATTCAAATGAAATTTCTTGACCTTTTATGTATTTATCCTTCAACACTTGTTCAAGAGTCTCCTTCAAAATTTGAAATGAATTATAATCTAATGGTACAGTATTACATTCCACTGATTCAAATCTTGTTTTGAGCTCTGGACTTCCATTTGGACTTTGAAAATCATGGGAAATTAGTGATTTTGATTTTGGGTCTAAAACAGATCCCATGTCATCAATGACATCCTTTACTGACTCATCAAGAAATTTTGTCTTCACAATTTACAACTTGCCTAGAGTTTCTTTTCAGAAATTGAAAAGATGAGAAACATAAGGGCAAAGATTTTTCCCTTACTCTGAAATTTTCTGCATTTTCCTCATCACTGTCATGATTGTTGGGAAGAGGTTGATTGTCATATCTGAGTTGTAACTGATCTTCTTCCTGCCAACGCCATGCTGTTGATTGTTTTGAGTAGTCAACATCTTTTTCAGCCTCATAATCATCATCATACTGATCACATTTGGGTAGATTATCCAGGTAAGAAATGCCATCCAACATGCACATCATATCAACTGGTGGCTCTTCAACAAGATGAGTTTGAACTTCATCTTTGACAATGTTGTGAATTGAATACATGAAATAATCCTTTGGTGGTTCAAAATACTAAGGTTGGGCTGCAAAGTGTTTGGGGACATTGATCCTTGTCCATTCTGGCACTAATGGAACAAAGGGTCTTCGAACAACAAGCTCATCTTTCCTGCTAATCTTTTGCATCATCTCTTTTACAATATGTTCCAGGACATCTAGTTTCATTTATGAATATGTCATCCATTCATTTTCTATTCTATCTTTCTCTTCTGCCCTTAGCTTTGCCTTTCTGTTCAACAAGTTAGCTTCCACATCAACTGCAATATTTTGCATTTCTTCAAGTGTTGCGATGTTCCTTTCTCTTAATTGGAATTCCATCTCTGGATCGAAAGAATTAAGGTAATGCAAGTGACCTAATATTGGGGGTGGCCTTATATCAACAGGAATTGCAAGATATACCTTATTGAATCTTACTGAAAAGTGTTGTACTGTCTCCCTTGGATGTCTTTTCAAATGGTCATATTCTTCTAGAATGAGAAAGACATTTCTCATGATCACCCATCGATCTAAGAAATTTTTTACAAACTGATGGAAATTGCTAATGCTAGCAACTGGAAGACTTTTAAACCAAATTTTAACTTCACCTTGCAAAGATAGGGCAAACATCCTGATATAGACATTGTCATCTTCAACCTCATAAAGGTCAAGGAAATCTTCAAACCTTTGGACGTGTTTTTCAGCAATGATATTGGCATTCTTTCCATCAAACCTAGGCATATTATTGTTATAATTGGCAGGGAAGTCATGGAGAATAGATGGAAAAACCAGAGGTTTGTGTCTGTCTGGGACTTTCACAGGTATAGGAGGTAAATCAAGGATCTTAGAACAAGATGGAATTTTAACCTGTGAATATGGAATTTTTACATATGTATCAGAGACGTTTACATATGTAGGAAATAAAGAAGGAGGCTTATGTCTATCAAGGATTCCTATAGGTATTTGAGTGTGTACCAGAGCTATGAGAATGGGCTCAATCCTTTGGACTAGGATCATGATAAGAGAGAACATAATTGCAGATGAAACCAATAATATCATGAATACAATTTGAGCTTGAGTACCTGGTCTTTCTAGGATGATTTGACATGCTTCAAGTTATTCCTCTAGTGGAGTCATTGAGTCGGCACTGTCTGGAGTTGACTGGAGTTGCCAGGTGAAACATTTCATCCTTCTTGTGTGTGCTCACTGTCCACCATCAGTGATCATATCTGGAACTTGAAGTTCACTACTGGAGAAATTTCCCCAGTATGGTCACCATTATGTTAGTGCTCTGTAAATTGCCCAAGGATGTGGAGGCAGTCATAGAGGCAACATCAAAACCGCTTCGAGTCAAGGATCTATCCCTCGATGACTCAAAGAGGGATCTCTCTGTTTAATATAGATTTGTTTGAATAGATATTAGGCTAGCTAATGGGTTCAGAGTTTGGATTTCTTAAATGATGGTTGGAACAGGAGAAAAGAGGTCCATTGGGTAATGGAGTCACAACTAGCATCAAATAAGACAGATTTGAAAGGCCATTAATGCAAGGCAAGTTAGGCAAATCAATGGATCTTCATAGGCTTGATGTATGGTGGAGCGTGTTAGCAACATTTCTTGTCTTGGGCCTAAGAGCATCCAGGTCTGCAGGTCGCTCGAGGAGCGCCCAAGCGCAGCGCATAGAAGAAGTCCATTTCAGGCTTAAAATCAAGCGAGCGAGCGGTCTGATTTCAACGACAAGGATCAATTGACGAAGGAGATCGATGGTCATCAGGTTTTTGGGGCTGTCAAGTTTTCTGGTATTTAGCATGAAAACGCCCATAGTTCAGGGAAAGTCTGGTTCATCCGATCAAATTGGGACAGGTGGCGGCCAGTCGGCGTATTGGGGATGGGTGTTTCGGGAGACAAGGAGCCTTCCATTCTTGACAGCTGAAATCGTCGATCGGCTAAACGCCAAAAGCACCTTTGGAGATGAACCCACGGTCTTAGCACCGGGTCACATCAAACGAGCCTGTGGATGAAATGGGCCCCCCTTTTAATAGTAGATCCCATCTCGGTTGTTCATCTGAAGGACACTTGGCATAAGATCTGAGCCACTGGTGGGGCCTTTCGGGATTTTCATAGCAAAAGCACCGAAGTCATCTTAGCCATCCATCCATCGATTAAACTCAGGCGCATTGGACTTAAAGGGGCCATGGATCTGGGCAGCCAGGATCTGCGTGCTCAGATCTACAGTCAGGAGCAGATTCTGGAGGCCCCCCGCCATTCTACCTTTAAGCGGATGGGGCGGGTCCGGAATTGAGCGCGCAACTCTCTAACGACCAGGATCGAGGTGCCTAAATCAATGGATGAGGCTTCATTCCGGACCCTCCTTTCCTTTTTNCGGAATTGATGTGTTATTATTGTGGGGCCCCTGGCCTGATGTGTCACTTTTGGTATCGTCCTCCATGTTGCCACCTGTTTTCCACTTACCGCCTCCCATTTCCCTTGTCATCTATCCAACTTCCCTCTCTCCATCCACATGGCACCTCCTCATCTCGTCATCCTCTCGTCTCCTGCCATGTGTCCCTCTCATTCCCAGTCACCTCCTCCTATACTCTTGCACTCCATGCTCCTTCCTCCTCTGTCTCATTCAAACCGCGTTTCATTCCTTAGCTAATGTCACAACTCCCGTTTCTTCTCCATCACCTCCACAATGTTAACTCCTTTAACCCCCATCACACCCTCGTCCACATCATCCATAGGGGTCCCTCGTAGCAGTCCAGCGAAGTAGCGTCCAGAGAAAGACTGTTCAGCTGATCCAGGTGGCACCATTAGGAGACCTCCACGTCCAAGAAGGGTAAGTTGACCGAGGCCGTCTCTGATCCCAAAAAGAAGTTATTGCGGCAGTTGTTGGTGGTTGGACATCAACTCCGCCATAAAAGGAAGGTCCAACAAAGGACTAATTCACGTCGGATCACCTACAGAAGGACAATTTGAAATCTGATGGCGTCTGTCATAGGCGCACAATCATCCTAAGTCTGCATAGGCAGGCTGTCAGAAGACATGCAGACGCAATGTTTTTAATGCAGGGTCTTGTTTTTGCTACTGTGGTTGTTTTTGAGTATATGTAGTAATTTTCACCATTTTGTAAAGGGTCGATGGTTGAGCTGGGCTCCCGATTATAAAGTTTTGTTGTAGCACTGGTCGCTCTAGTTAATGTATAAGGAATTTGAGACTTCTTACTTTATGGATGTCAGCCTCTTTTTCCATCTCTTTGTTTACTGTCTTAGAACATCTCAGAATTGGAGGATCCAATCGAGTTGCGCTTTTGTAGGATGATGTAGGTTGGATCACTGCAACAGTCGCAACATTTCTAATCGGTTCTTGTGTTTTCCCAGCGCTGGAATGGCTTGGAATTGGAGGATCCAGTCGAGTCACCCTTCAGCTCCATGAAACTCTGGACCAAGAGGATCTTGGCTTCTGAGTTTTTCTTCTTCAAGCTTCCGAAGGCCTATTGGCCGAGGCAGTCTTGCTCACCCTTCTCACAAGTCCTCCATCTACCACCCTTTAATCAACTTACTGATGGAAGTTGGATCAAGACCTCCCTTTCTTTCTACATACCAGACCCTGGTTCCTGTGTCAATGCTTCTTTCCTGGGTCTCTTCCCATTCGAACACCCCCATTTATTAAATCATGACAATAAAAACTGATGGGCGTTGGGCTCTGCTCCGACAAGCAATCTAAGGGTGACTTCCATCACTAACATTTCTGGCACCGTTGCCGGGGACGAAGTTGAAGATTTTCCCTAGGTAGAATGACATTGAGCCTCTGATTCTGAAGGTGCATCAGAAATCAGAGCCCTTCAAGATTTCTACTGTGCACCTGGCGACTCCACTGTGGCGACTCCATTGTTTCCACTTCACTGTTTCAGCTGTGGCTACTGTTGGCACACCTGAAAGCTGACCCAGAGGAGCTTTCTCAAGAAGGTTTCAACAGTTGCTTTCTCATCCTGAGAAGCTTCCTGGGGTAACAATAACGTTAGGGTGAACAAGGACTAGACACATTCGAAGTTGTGCATATTTCACCTGGTGACTCCATGATTCAAGGATCGATTGGCGACTCCACTGGTTCGATATGGAGAAAATCCTTGCTCCCAGGTTTGCTCCTTTTAATTTTTCTGCTATTCCTAGTTTTCCTACTGTTGTCCCCTCTCTGGATGAATGGGGCGATTATTTTCCCATATTTGGAAAATGTGAAGAGGACAACCCTACTCAGCACCTCAGTGATTTTCATGAACTCATGCATCAGTGGGAGATACATCATGAGGATGTATTACTGAAAATGTTCATGTTCTCGTTTGCAGGGGATGCTCGTAAATGGTATCATTCTTTACCCCTTGCTAGCATCTCTTCACTCAGTGAATTCCATGCAGCCTTCACTGCCTATTGTCAGGATCTTTATCCCTCTGAGTTGATTTTTCATAACTATTGTGAGGGATACCACAACTATATACAATATAAAGTTGTTTCAGACATAGGCTGTGAGGATGATCCTGACGACCTGGATCAGAAATCACCCCTTTCTCCTCCACATTCGTCTGCATCAGAGGAGGGTCATGAGGCTGATGAAGATCCCAGGGAGGAAGAAGACACCCTAAGTGAGTTGATGGATTAGGTGAAGTATCTCTCTGCTCAATTAGAAAAGTTGAAGTCTGAAGACTGTGGGGAGAATTTTCCAGTCTCCAAGGCAGATGTTCTAGATGGCTCTTTCGAGGAGATTATTGAAGATTTTGTAAGCGCATTAACATCTGCCCCCGATGAGCTTGTTGTCTCGGATCAGTATGATGAGGAGGTATTTGTGGAAGAGGATTGTTCTCTTTTCCTTCACGATATTTCCCATGATGTGTTTACATTTGGGGTCGAAACAGAGGAGCGGGGGATAGTTCCATTTCTACAAGTTGGAGAAGCTCTTTTCCCCCCCCGACTTTGATGATTATCTGGAAGAGGAGAAACATAACCCCACATCACCTTTTGCTGATCAGAATGGCTAGCCTTTTTATGACAGCTATGAATCATGTTCTGAGCTGGAAACGCAGGACTTCCAAGATAAGAGCTTTCCCACAGGTCCTGTTTATGACAATTATGAATCTGACCTGGGGGGGAGCCAAGAAGAGGAAAAAGAACCAGAGGAGCAATCTTCCCTTTGTTCAGAACCAGTCAGTGAGTAGCCACCACCTGAGATCAGCGAGCCCACTTCAGTTATTCACCCGCATGTGCTTATCAGAGATATTCAGCCGCATGTGAACAACTGTGTAGGAGAAGAGGCTGCCTGTCGTCAATTTTCTGAAATTGGCCACTCATTCGATGACCCTATTAGCGAATACATGGAGTGGAATTTCCCTTATGCTTTGGAGCCGCCATATACCATCTCAACTTCAGTGTGTAAGGGGAAGTTGAAGAGTGTAACCGTTCTGTTGTCTCAGTTACATCAACTGTTTGTGATCACTGACAGAAGGAAAGAGCTTCCCTTCAGGAATTTACTTGATTGGCTATGGTGGAAGTCTTCTTTCACCTAGACCCATGTAAAGTGTTTTATTAGTTTAGGATTGTATATAAATAAGATCCTTTGAGCATGTATCTTTATTTTGTTGCTTTTATTTTTCGGTTTGTAGTTTCAGCAGTGGGATGTTTTGAGCCTGACTCCATAGCCCAACAACAAGGCACTGAAGTTGCGGAATGATTTCTTAGAGCATCACAGGGACGAATCTATCCCCCATGGAGCCTAATGTTAGTGACATTTATTTTCTTGGGCCTAAGAGAATCCAGTTCTGCAGGTCGCTCGAGGAGCGCCCAAGCGCAGCGCATAGAAGAAGTCCATTTCGGGCTTAAAATCAAGCGAGCGAGTGGTCTGATTTCAACGACAAGGATCAATTAACGAAGCAGATCGAAAGTCATCAGGTTTTCGGGGCTGTCAAGTTGTCCGGGATTTAGCACGAAAATGCCCATAGTTCAGGGCAAGTCTGGGTCATCCGATCAAATTGGGAAAGGTGGCGGCTAGTCGATGTATCGGGGATCGATGTTTCGGGAGACAAGGAGCCTTCCATTCTTCACAGCTGAAATCGTCGATCGGCTAAACGCCGAAAGTGCCTTTGGATCTGAGCCCACGGTCTTAGCACCAGGTCACATCAAACAAGCCTGTGGATGAAATGGGCCCCCCTTTTAATAGAAGATGCCATCTCGGTCATTCATCTGAAGGACAAACGACACAAGATCTGAGCCACTGGTGGGGCCTTTCGGGATTTTCATAGCGAAAGCATCGAAGTCATATTAGTCATCCATCCATCGATGAAACTTGGGTGCATTGGAATTAAACGCGGCATGGATCTGGGTGCCCAGGATCTGCGCGCTCAGATCTATGGTCAAGAGCAGATTCCGGAGGCCCCCCGCCATTCTACCTTTAAGCGGAGGGGGGGGTCCAGAATTGAGCGCGCAACTCTCTAATGGCCAGAATCGGGGTGCCTAAATCAACGGCTGAGGCTTCATTCCAAAACCCCCTTGCCTTTTTTCCTTTAATTGGGGGGGGGTCCGAAATTGATGTGTTATTATTGTGGGGTCCCTGGCCTGATGTGTCACCTTTGGTATCGTCCTCCCCGTTGCCACCTATTTTCCACTTACCTCCTCCCTTTTCCCTTGTCATCTATCCAACTTCCCTCTCTCCATCCATATGGAACCTCCTCAGCTCGTCGTCCTCTCGTCTCCTGCCATGTGTCCCTCTCATTTCCATTCACCTCCTACTATACTCCCACACTCCATGCTCCTTCCTCCTTTGTCTCATTCAGACCGCGTGGCATTCCTTAGCTAATGTCACAACTCTCGTTTCTTCTCCATCACCTCCACAGTGTTCACGCCTTTAACCCCCATCACACCCTTGTCCACATCATCCATAGGGGTCCCTTGCAGCAGTCCAGCGAAGTAGCGTCCAAAAAACGACCATTCAGTTGATCGAGGTGGCACCATTAGGAGACCTCCACGTCCCAAAAGGGTAATTTGACCGAGGCCGTCCCCGATCCCAAAAAGCAGTTATTGCGGTAGTTTCTAGTGGTTGGACATCAACTCTGCCATAAAAGGAAGGTCCGACAAAGGACTAATTCACGTCGAATCACCTGTAGAAGAACAATCCAAAATCTGATGGCGTCTGTCATAGGCGCACGATCATGTTGAGTCTGCATAGGCAGGCTGTCAGAAGACATGCAGACGCAATTTTTTTAATGCAACATCTTGTTTTTGCTGTTGTGGTTGTTTTTGAGTATATGTAGGCATTTTCGCCATTTTGTAAAGGGTCGATGGTTGAGCTAGGATCCCGATTGTAAAGTTTTGTTGCAGCGCTGGTCGCTCTGGTTAATGTATAAGGCATTTGAGACTTCTTACTTTATGGATGTCAGCCTCTTTTTCCATCTCTTTGTTTACTGTGTTAGAACAGCTCGGAATTGGAGGATCCAGTCGAGTTGTGTTGTTGTAGGATGATGTAGGTTGGATCACTGCAGCAGTCGCAACTTTTCTAATCGGTTCTTATGTTTTCCTAGCGCTGGAATGGCTTGGAATTGGAGGATCCAGTCGAGTCACCCTTCAACTCCTTGAAACTCTGGACCAAGAGGATCTTGGCTTATGAGTTTTTCTTCTTCAAGCTTTCGAAGGCCTGTTGCCCGAGGCAGTCTTGCTCACCCTTCTCACAAGTCCTCCATCTACCGCCCTTTAATCAACTTACTGACGGAAGTTGGATCAAGGCCTCCCTTGCTTTCTATATACCAGATCCTAATTCTTGTGTCAATGTTGCTTTCCTGGGTCTCTTCCCATTCGACCACCCCCATTTATTAAATCATGACAATAAAAACTGATGGGCGTTGGGATCTGATCCTGTAAGCAATCCAAGGGTGACTTCCGACACTAACAAAGAGGAAAAGATCGAGAAGTCAAATTAAATACAGAGCAATGAATGATTTTGAATTCAAATTTCAATGGAAAACATAAAAAATATCCTAAGACAAGTGACATAGTGTATTTCTCAACAAGTTTTGCCCTATTACTTCTTAGAATATTTAAGATTGCATCATACAAAATGGAGTTACAGAGGGAGACAAAATTACAGAGCAAAACTTCACCAGTGTATTTGATGCAAGAATCATGTCATGCGACACTATGTTGTTGTAATTTATTCAATAGAATCCCTGTGTAGGATTTACATTTAAAGGTACAGTCAGGTCTAGGAGGGCCTAACATGATTTTACGTCCATTAGTATCCAACCATTTCTATATTACAAACATGAATATAAATTAAATACAATCCTTAGGCTCAGGACATCGAATTTGATCCTCTTGGCCAAAAATAGCAATTCAATCCCAAAAAGATCTTAATTGAAAAGTGGACCGAATTCACTGAAAACAGGGGTATGCTCAAACATATGTTTCTCTTCAAGGCTGACAAATAGGAAAACACTGAATGAATTTGTTGTATATGAGCATGTTCTAGACAAAAACCTCCTTGGGTTTCTCCAAATTTGTTTCCATCTCGCCGAAACATCTCCCACAAAATTACGACTGAAACAAGAAAAATTTGAAATCTAAAAAATGAGACTGAAAGAAAGCTTCGATTCTCCCAAATGGTGGAACTTGTGAAAAAAATGAGAGAGGTGTTTGTTCTTCATCCCTTTACAGAGAAAAATGTCTCTCAGTTTTTCAAAATTCATTTTCATTTGGCTGGAATCCTTCCCGGAAAAAAATGGTCAAATTGGCAAAAATTGCAGTTTTTGAGTTTTTGGGGGAGGGTGGTTTTGGAGAGGCAAGTGGTATGTCGGACCCCCTATGAGGTGGTAAGTGGTATTGGGAGGGGGGGGAGGGGTCTGATTTCCCCTGGAGGTGACAAGTGTCCCTCCCAATACCACTT
>ML819856.1:25324-40495 GCA_009831015.1 Picea engelmannii | reverse complement strand
TAATTTGTTTATTTTTAATTAATCTAAGTTAATCAAACACTAACCTAAGAAACTAACTATTAACTAATTAATAATAAATTAATTAAAAATTAATTTATTATTAACAAGTCTAATTTAATTTTATTAATCTAATGCTTTTTGTTTATCCTAAGCTTGGTTTATGCAGGGATGAGTGGCGGGCGAGACGTACCCAATGGGTCAAAAGGACAAGGGAGTGAGGGCCCAGTGGTGGATGAAGGATGCAACAGGGTGATGGAGGATTGGGAGAAATGGATGGAGGGGAAAATGGAAACAACCGAGAGACCAACAAGCCAGGAACTTCATCATGAGACCCACAAATGATATCTGAATCATCAGATCTTCTATAATTATAGAACCCTAATAGACGTCACCAAATATACAATGGATTTCTCCACTCCCTTAGTCAAACACATATGTTGATTTAATAGCCTTGGAGACATTTACTCGCAAAATCCTATTCCAAGGCTCTAAATCCTAAGCTAGTTTTTGTACACTAGAAAATAAAATCGTTTATAATCAATTTTAATTTATTAGTGTTTCTTTTTGTGGCTTTTCTTACCCAAAAAATGTGTTCTCTTGAAACTAATTATGTTATGACTCAACAAATAAAAAAAATGAATATGAATAAAATGAAAATTCCTAACTTCAATTCCCAACAAATGATAAGTTTTTCAAAATGCAATTTTCAATTTAATTCTTCAATTCCAAATAAGATGAAATCTTTCTATACATGTACTAAGATCAATGATAAGGACCTAAAATATCAAATGCCAACAATGAAAAATGCCTAATATTTTTGTATTTTCAATATAAACGAATGAAAATGAAAGGACTGAACAACACCTTGATATAAAAATGATACTGTATGTAAACAGAGACAAACCAGGTAGGATATCAAGAAGAGAACACCTATCCCAAGATGAAAGGAAAATCAAATGAAAAGGATGATGAGAAAGGCACCGCCCAAAAATTCAACCAAAGAAAGGTTTCTTATCATTCCACACACACTTAACAGTCATAACAGAGACCCAAGAAGACTCAACATCCATCAAAACTTACCCAACAATCATCAAACCCAGCAACCAAGCACAAAAGGATGATGTACATGACTGTTCAGGAGAAAATCACGTATATACGCCTCTTGCAGAAGGACAACATGTGTTTGTACACGACGGTCAGGTAAAAACCTGTGTATATGTGTTAAAATACAACCAGGCTAAGGAGAAGGATAAAAAATTCAAACTCATAATGAACAGAGGCTGTCAAGCAATCCGACGACAAGAAACTCAATATAAATGAGAGAAATCAAAGGAGAAAAACAATCCAAACCCCAAAAAGAATATTCTATCCCATGTGTGGTCACCAGTTCTGTATACTAATGTATTTTAGTGTATATATCTTTTCCCTTTGTTTTTATCTTCATCTTTCTTATCAAGTTTTCCCTTGGTTGACAGATTTCAACGGAGTCTTCGATCTACTTAGGATTCACAAATGGGGACATTCGTCATACACGGAACTTGGCTTCCACCTCTTGGGTTGTTTACTCGCCCGAGGGTCTATTGGTGTCTTAAGGTAGTGTTTTCTTAGGGCCATCCATGAATAATGTGGCTGAATATAATGTTGTTATAGAAATTTTATGCAATGTCATTTCGCATGGTATTCATTCTTTAGAGGTTCACCTGAACTCCCAGTTAGTAGTATGTCAGTTGAACGGCAATTATCATGTGTGTGACCCTACCCTTCTATGATGATTATTACAAGTACGACTTTTAGAATGACATTTTGATTTTATTACTTATCATAACATACCTAGAATTTCTAATTATGTATACAATGTGTTAGCACTAAGAGTCACCCTTGGATTGCAAGAGGATAAGCTCAACACCCATCAAAAAGGTATGTAAATGTAGATTGATGATAGAAGGTCAAATGGACAAATTCAGCATAGGAATGTTTTAAGACAAAAAATCTGGGCTAGTATGCATAAGAAAATGAGGTTTTGATTAATTTTAGTCAGTGGTTTAAGTATAAAAGAGAGTAGATAGAAGACATAGTGAGGAAGGTGGATAGGACTTCTATAAGCATCAGACCTTCTAGCAGCTAGGTGAAGAAAAACTCAGTCACAAGAACTTCTTGAACCAAAATTAAAACACTAAAAAACATTCAAAACAACATTATAATCAAACATCCATTATAACACAACCACGACATCTCATAAGGATCATCCAACAATGAGAATTTTAGATTAAGACTAAATAATATGATGAAAAGAGGTTGACTTCCATTAAACAAAATATCTCAAGTCTCATACATAACTAGAGAACAAATATGTCTAGTCAAAATATTACAAAATAGGGATCTCTGCTCAACCATCTGAACCCAACATAACAGTATTGTGATGTATTTATAACAAAAATAGTAGACAACAACTTGAGATGCGATCTACACTTTCTATCCTAGGATTCTCCACAAAAATATATTAATCTAACATATGTACAAGTGGATCTAACAGACTATTAGAGTCAGGGAGGTTGTTGGCAACAACTCCAACAAGATATAGTTGGCATGATTTGTTGTGCTTGGGCACATCTCCTCTAGTGCCATGTGTTTTTTTTAATATGCAGAATCTGCTTACTCTTCTTTCGTATTGGTTTCTTTGACATATGTACCTTTAGATAACTTTACTGACAATTATCTTGTAGTTGAAAGTGGATGGTGGCACTGGCACTAGTGCATCTGGGTCAAATTCCGACGATGCGTTCGACGTAATTGCCACTTTATATTGTCGGAAGAACGACAAACATCGGACCCCCTCAAACGTCGTTTCACAGGACGTCTCTTTTCTGACGATAGAGTGTTCGTAAATATTGTGACATTCTATGACACCACATGTCATCATGAATTCGATTGTTCAACCCCCATATAGACGTCATAAGATCGATGTCTAGGTCGTGGCAAGACTGACGTCTTGGATGTGGTAAGAGAGATGTCCTGAAGATGGCAAGAGAGACGTTTTAAACGTGGCAAGAGCGACGTTTCAAAGGTGGCAAGAGAGAGGTCCTGAAGGTGGCAAGAGAGACGTTTTGAAGGTGGCAAGAGAGACGTTCTAAACGTGGCAAGAGCAATGTTTCAAAGGTGGCAAGAGAGACGTCCTTAAGGTGGCAAGAGAGACGTTTTGAAGGTGGCAAGAGGGAGGTTTCAAAGGTGGAAAGAGCGATGTTGTGGAGGTGGCAAGATCGAAGAGATGAGGTATCAACTCTGACGTGGTTGCTATGAATGATAAACTACTTATTCTGAACTAGCTTTGATATTGACATGGAATTTCACAAGACAATTGTCTAATTGGTGGAATAAAATTTCTAAAATAGAAAGGGTTTCCATAATCCAATCTAACTACCCAAATAGGGAATTAATTAAAGCTATCAGTGAAGAATTTTATGCAAATACTAGAAGATCCCAAACAATACTCAAACTTGTTCTTTTCCCAACAATTGCGGGATTTGAGTCTTAAACAAGAATACAAATGTGTTATGCAAGATTTGGTTTATAAGACAGGATCCCAATGATCCCAAATATTTAAATATTATCTTTCATCTATGCCAGAAATTATTCCTAATCTTGTTAGACAAGATTCTCCATCCAAACTATTGATGTTGAATATTTGCCCCTAGCATGCCTTGATCTGGAGGTCACAAAAACTATCCAAGAAGATTGTATGAAAAATAAAGCATTAAGACAATTATTGAAACAACATAGAATTTTTAATTTTTCTACATGCAATTTTAATAAGGACACTTATAATTTTGGTTCTAAGAAGTTTAGAAAAAGGAATGAGAAATTTTTTTCTTGTTGTGGAAAGAATTGTTCTTGTACATATTGTAGAAAATCTTCTTAGAAGAATATTGTTCGTCCCAAATTCACGAAGAGAAAATTGTTTTTCAAGAAGATGTAGATTCCCAAAAACTCCATTCAATGCTTTATATGCAAGAAAGGACATTAGAGTATTTGTGGCCCAAAAAGAAATAAATCCTAGACCAATGCTCTTAAGATGAAGGAGATTGTTTTATTTTACAATATACTAATTATATTCTTCTTCCATTGATTCTCTTTATGCAAAACAAGAAGATGTACATTCTTCACCTTCATCTCTCTCCACTTTAGATAGTGAAGATTCATTCCTTTCTTTAAAAATGCTTTCTTATTCTTCTCCCTCAGCTGAGGAACTCCACTCAATTTTCTTAGCTCCACCAGCATTTTCATAAACTTCCTCTTTAGGATTTCCATGCTCATCGTTCTTTTAAATCTAAAATTGTTTTTCTTTAATCATGCTTACCCAGAAGCATTGTGGACCCTCTTCCTTCTTCCTCCCAAGATCCTTCTTCATTTCAATCTTCTATGTTGCCTGTTGTCCTGACCAAAATATCACATGCCAGTTCTAGGCCTGATATTCCTAAGGGTATTACTCTACATTTAGAAAGACAACAATCCAAAATAAGTTGGATTAAAGAATTATAGCAGAGGATTGCAAAGAAAAAGAAACAACTCAGAAATCGATCTCTAAACTAGGATATGATAAAGAAATGTTACGTCTTAAAGTTGAGTATGAGCAATCATCAGATGATGAGCTCTATTTAGCCTATGAAGAGGTATTACAAAAGTTTGATAATATAGAGGATATCCAACCAACTTCTCACAATATCCAAGAAAAGCATTCGTTTGAAGATCTTGCAGTAGCTACCATTGATATTAAGGGACTAGAAGAGAGAATAGTTATTCTTGTTTATAAACTATATACCTTTATGCTCAAATTGATACAGGATCAATGTTATCTTATGCCAAGGCCAGTGCAATCCCATAATATTACTGGTCTCCCACATCTCTAAAAGTTAGAGCTACTAATGGTAGAATTACAACCATTACAAAATATGATAAAGAGTTCCAAATTATTATAGATGATTTTCACTGTAATATAACATCGTATGAATTTGACATGAGTTATGATATGTTGATTGGACAAGAATTCATCCAACAACACATGCCATTCACTATTGGGGATCAGAATGTTCAATTGTATATTAATGGAATTCAAAAAAGTGTCAAGATCCTCCCCTTGACAATCCAATAGCCAAAACTTCACAAAAACCCATCGCCATCAAGAAAATCATTAAAAATGCCCAAAAGCATGATGATGAAGTATCAAGGCCAATAACTGATAAGATAAAAAGGATTGTTGTTCTAACAGGACATATGTTTTCTAGTCGAGAGAACAATATTTTATGGACCTTCTTATAATGAATATTATTCTGGTACTCCACAAAAATCAACAACAATTCCTACATCCCCATTAGAGGTTGAAATTTGTAAAGCATAAATGTAGGAACTCTTTGACACAAAATCGATAGAAAAAAAAAAAACTTTGGGCATGTCCTGGTTTCTATGTAAATAAGCACACAAAACAAAAAAAGAGGTAAAACCAAACTTGTCATTAATTTTAGGAAAGATTAATAAAGCTCTTATGCCTATAAGATATCCTCTTCCTAATAGAGAAGCTCTACTAAGAAAGATCCAAGATTGTACCTTGTTTAACAAGTTTGATTTGAAATCAAGATTTTGGCAAATAGGCATTAAGCCTCAAAGATAGATTCAAGACAAGTTTTGTTGTTCCTCATGGACAGTACCAATGGCGTGTAATGCCATTTGGACTCAATAATGCTCCCTGTGAATTTCAAAAAAGGATGGAAGACATTTTTGGCCATCTATCATTCTTAATTATATACATTGATGACTTATTGATTTGTTCAAAAGATTTAAATGAGAACATGAAACATTTGGAGATATTCTATGACCTTATATAACATTTGGATATATTCTATGACCTTGTATATAAGCATGGTCTGGTTCTCTCGCTTGTAAAAATGGAAATTGGTAAGACTACTGTGGAATTCCTAGGTCTTATCATATCTGAAGGAAAAATCAAGATCCAAGATCATGTCTTGAAGAATCTCCTCAAATTTCCTAATACAATAATGGATAAAACATAGTTGCAAAGATTCCTAGGAGCCCTAAACTACGTAAGGAATTTCTATAAAGATCAAGCTCAAGATGGAGCTTGTTTATATCAAAGATCGAAAAAAAAACAACTATGGACATCATAAATTACTACCGTGATTCAAAGGATTAAAGAAAAAACTAGAATCTACCTGCTCTTAGTCTACCTCGATAAGGAATATATTTTATCCTTGAGACTAATTCTTTTGACACCACATGGTTAGGAGTCTTGATTCAACAACATCACAGTAAATATTTGGTCTGCAAGTAAATAATTCTGGTTATTTTTTACATAATTTCTGGTGTAGTGACAGTCATGGATCAAGGTCCTGATATAGGTTAGTTAGTCTTAGAATTCCATGATCCTATAATGTTTTATGGTGATTGGTGCCAAATTGTGCAAGATGTAATATATCACGGCACTGTATGGATCATATTTGATTGTGTAGAGCTCGTTCCATTCACTTGGATTCAATGGTTGTGTGTTCTTATGGAAACGTCCTATCCTAGAATTAATCTCCATATAAACACTTTGATTTTATCTATAAGCTTCAAGAAGATCTCATAGGTGCTCAACATCATTAATTTTTTATGTTTGAGCTCAAGTATCTACATTCAAATCTCAGTTTAATTTCTAAAGACCTCCAAACATGAGAAAAGGAATGGAAAATACAATATGAATTTAGTAGCAGATTTGTACACTGGTATCCTCTTGTACCACATCTAGAAGGATCATAATTTCATGAAGGCTTCTACACTCTTCCTCCTATAGCACCACCTAAGATATAATATGATGACATGGATGATTATTTTGAAAGAAACGATCTCCACTATGCATATTTATGAGGAGCATATTTTTCACAATGTACATATAAGAAATATTAAACCCTGCATGGTCTTGGAGTCTAGAAATCTGTCAAGTAAGGAAGTGGTCCCCATATGGCCTAGCCTCTAAGGGATGAGATAATATGTGGTAATCTGCACAATTGTGATAATAAGAATATCTAATGGAACTTAATATCTACTATGGTACATAGTAGAACAAGTTCTTTTAGATTGTATGTTTACTTTCAGAGGAAAAGGACAACATAGATGATAAACAAAAAGCAATAAATAAAGAATAACCATACGTAAAAATACACATCCCCAAATAAAGATTTTAAGGAACAGTTGTGTCGAAACAATCAACTCTTCCATTGCATTTCCTCGGGTAAACTCTCCACTCAATAGATAGATAACACTACAGTCCAAATTACCCACAATTCAAAATCAAATAGGTGTCTTGTCCAATATCTGAAAGTAAACATGCTTCTTAGTTCACTAAAATTTAGTTGCAATATTACATTATCCAAATGAAAAGCAAACCAAAACACTTTCTGTGCATAACCTTTTACCACATCAAAAAAATTATTTGGAATATAAATTATAATGAACCCATGAGTTCAACAACCTATTTGAAAGAAGCAGTCGTTGCTAACACATAATACCTGAATTGTCAACCTCATAAATATCAGACCTGCCTTAACATGCAGTAATTTTGATTTGAGATTCTCTTTACATGTTTCAAAGGAAAAAATATTTAAAATTGGCATCAAAGAGAGTTCGTGATTATTTTAATTCTATTATCATCTTACCCCCTAGACGGGCCTCTTCCACGACCACTCCTACCACGAGCCTGAAAACATCTACCTCTTCCACCACCCCGGCCACCTCCACCTCTTCCACCACCCCAACCACCTTGGTGTCCTTGTTTCGATTGCTTATTGTTCCTTCTATCATTGGAAGCAAAATTCACCTTGCCAGATACTTGCATATTTTCTGGCAAAGGGAGTAAGCTATCAACACACTTGTGATAACTGAAATCATCAACAGTGCCATCCTTACTAACCAAATAGTAACATCGACTTTTCCACATTGGATGAACTTGAACTTGAAATGCTTCAACACCAGGGCCAACTTTCTTGTCTGATTCATGGTGACCCTTGATAAGCAAATCCAACAAGACCATGTATTCATACTGCAAAAAAGGAAGTTTAAGAACCAAAATCAACATGTGTGTGCAAGATAATCCATTTCAAATGTTTCAATGGGTAGAAGCAAACAAGCACTCTTATACTGCAGAAAGACAAAAACGTAACAAAACTAACTACCATGCACAACAATATGCAAGTCCTTTTGCAAAAATGAACCAGCAATACTGCAGTATAATCATATCAAAAGTACAACCATTCCATAAAAAAATCTAGATTTCCTTAATTTATTGGTAACTTTCTTAAGTAAGTCCGCATTTAAAATAAAGGTTCAAAAAATGAAATAAACAAATTCATTAATTTAGCCAGAAGGACACCACTTTTATTTCACTTCAAACTAACATGAAACAAGACTACCAAAATACATAATCTCAAAGTACTAATAGGAGAATTATTTCTAACACAACACAATTGTCCATCATCGAAACCTACTATTCCAATTATATTTTGGGGGTAATGGGATCAAAGATACATTTTTTCTCTGAGACCTAGATTGAAGGTCAATTTTGAAGAGAATAATTATATTGCAAAGAGAAAATTAATGGTTGTAACTTGTAAGTAGAGTCTTCATTTTGTTTCTCTCTACTTCACAAAATTTGTAACTATTAATGTTTCAATTGTCAAAACTCAAAAGTTAAATTGAAGCAAAACCAGAGATGCCATCCACACGACACTCTCTTGACCAATAGAACATGTGATTTGGTTATGCACTAGACTTCCTATTGTTTTCTGGTTCTGTTAAGCCAGAGGGATGGTCTACTAGGAAGTCATATTTAGCTGAGTGAAAGCTCCTAAACTTAAGTATGGAACCTCTTCATAGTCAGACAATATCTGAGAAGTATGCTTTTCAATTCCCAGTTTAGATATTGCAAATACTTGGTTATATCTCCCATCTAGCTACCCCCAGCCTCAACATGTTCCAATTTATTCATGTATCATCGTTGCCCAATAAATTATGTTCCAAGAAAATATGACTAACAAATCCAAGACTACAGTGAACATTTATGCCCAAGGGCTCAAATTTCAACATCAAAACTCAAGGACAAAATTCTTAGTATCACATTTGTCGCTGGTTCTTGAACATAAAGAAAGAAAGAAACTATTTTAATGTCCACAAAAGACAAAATTAGGTCGATGGGAATCGAAAGTACAACAATCTGCAATGGGAGCAGGGAAGTGCCCAAGGCATCTCAAAAATTTAGAATCTAGATTAGTAAAAGGACCAAAAAAAAATCAAAGTACAAAGGGGTAAACCAAGCAGGTAAACCCTACACAATTATTTATGGACATAACCTCAGTGAACACATTGTCTCACGGTAAAAGCATGGACAAGAATTGGAAATTTCAAGACAAAATTTGCCTCTGATGTAAAATTCCAAACTATCTTCTAGCAAGAGAAAGAAAGGAGGACATCCCATCTCTATGTAAATCCAAATGGCATATTTAACAGTTAAAAGATTAACCTAATTTCATTGAGATAAGCCAGGTAAACTCTACAGCCCAAGGTAGAAAAGCTGTGTCACACGTGCATAACATTAATAAGATAGTGGAAAGAATTGACATCAAACATCTAATGTCAAAAAAAATATAGAAAAGAGACAACCATTCCATTTATTAATTACCATAACTTAAAAAAGGTAAATAAATTAAATGAAAAAGAACCAAAAAAACACCTAGCTTAGATCCATATTAACCCTAGATCTTTTAAGTAGAGAGAGGTTTGCACCCGAGTTTTCCTGATCCCACTTGGTGCTTAATATATCAGGGGTTATGTTATAGATGAATGATCCAAAACAAAGATAGGGTATGCTGGTATCCAACAGCTTTAGCTTGCATCCAGGCCCATCTTAACCCTAGATCTTTTAAGAAGAGAGAGGTTTGCACCCGAGTTTTCCTGATCCCACTTGGTGCTTAATATATCAGGGGTTATGATATAGATGACTGGTCCAAAACAAAGATAGGGTATGCTGGTATCCAACAACTTTAGCTTGCATCCAGGCTTGGCCTCACTTTTGTAAGTGAATTAGTATCCTACTCAAACGTGAGAGCACAAGAGACCCCCTCATCCATCTGGTAGCATCTATGGCAAGGAGAAAGTCTTATGCAATCGGATTTCACACCCCCACAACAAATGCTCTGCACAAGGAGACTTCACAATCTTTTGGATCCCCATTGGCAGCAGTTGATGTTATGGATCAAGGAATGAGTGCTCTTATGAATTCACTCTTTCAAAGATATTGTAACTTAATCCCAAAACGAACCCCCCTCAGAAAGGAGAACCTTGTTTCAGGGCATTTTTATTGTAGAGAAAGATGACAGCACCCCCTGTTTTATGTATCCCTTCAAAAGAGAAATGATTACAGAAAAAATTCCCTGATATACAGATTCAATGGACTATAGCCAACATCTGCAGCTCTTGTCAAGTGAATTGATTCAAAGTGGACAGAGGCATATAAGGTAAGTTTCTGTTCAAAAGGATTTTTTCTTGTTTATTTTCTAAACTCAGAAAACCGTATAAAAGACCATGATTATGGGGCAGATCTAGGCTCTTCTTTACTCCATGGTTTCCTGAGATCAATCATTCATCAATGACTATCTTTTCAACCATGGTGTGGATGATATTGTTGAACCTGCCCTTTTCCCTGTGGGAAAAATATATTTTTCCAAGAAATCCAAAAATAATGTGGGAAAATACATCAAGTAAGATCCAAGTCAAAAGAATATGGGCATTTTTACATATGTCGGGTTATACATAGAGTTAGACTTAAGTAAGGTTTACCAGATAAGATTATCATAGACTACAAACAATTAGACTTTGATAACACAACCTTCAGAAAGGCAGACTTTGTATGAAGGTAGGCCATCTTAAGAAGCATGTCAAAAAGAGTTATTTAACAGACTGAAGAGCAGCTCCCATCCGTTCCAAGAGAGATCTATGATATATTTCAAAAAGTTAACATGAGAAAATAAGGAGGAGGAAGTGACAACGTTTGAGTAAAGAGATTGATGGATTGATATATTTGTGCAAAATTTACTCTGGGAGTGAGATTTATAGATTAAATTAAAATGGAATTATTGCATGTTTAGAGCTTGCTTTATTATAAAAGGTGTGTATGTTGTTAACTATGCACAATTTTGATATAAATGCAAAGTGGGGTGACCAATGCCATCTTGTCAATCAGCAAAGCGTAATGCTTTTATTTTCCTTTTCAAATGTCCAAAGATGAAGATTTGTTTTTTTTTTTAAATTATGTCTAAATACGTCAAATCAATTTCTTGTAAGGTTTAGATTTTGTGGTCGATTATGTAATTCCATTGTCTAAATTCTATAGTAGCTTGAGACTCTACCAACTATATAATATCCCCCAATAGAGTTGTGCTAGGATATTGTGTTTGACGTCAATTTTATTGTTTTGGTTGTATGCCTTTGTCAAATGTTTTGCATTACATATGTTATTATGTTGATTGAGTGCTTTCTACAAACAATTTGCATGTATTTTTCTGGTGGGCATTTCATCAAACATATTGCATACAATCAAATTACACATAAGACTGAAGAGACAACTTTGGCATTTAATTATGCATGGAATCTGATACACAACAAGAATAAACAACTATTGGCTGCTACAACAGTTGTAATACATCAACAAAAATACCACAAAACTCAAACAAAACCTGGATAATGCCACTGTCTCCCCAACAAGTGTTTTTGAGCTACTCCAAGCTCCCCAAGCCTCCTTCGATCCTCCAAATGCATAGAATAGGGCTGCGGCCCTCCTCCAAAGCCTCCATGAATCTGCAAGAGGCCCCACGACCTTCCTTCTTACCCTCACGACTTGGAAAATGGACTCACGGTCCTCACCAAACCCCACGGCTTCAACCAGATGGGCCTACGGCCCTCTCAAACCCTCTCTACTCAGCAATAAGGGGCCCGTGACCCTCCTCTATCCCATGCAGCCTACTCAAGGGCCACGCGGCTTGCTCCAAACCTCATGGCTCCCTCACAATGGTCTCACTTCTCATCAAAGAGAGGGTTCAACCCTCAATAAATCCCAGCCAACCTCCTAGTGCCACGGCCCTGCAGAGAAAGGTAAATCGCCCCCTTAGAACAAATCCAAGAGCCACTTAGCCAAATCTCTCGTCCTCCGAAACCATGGATAACCTGCAATAAGATGATATAATCTGATGTATCTACTGTAGATAATTCATTGTTACAACATATAAATGACTATATGTTGTGGCAAGAATGATGTTAACGTCTATGGAAAGAATGATAATCAATCTTCACAAATGTGGCAAGAACAACGTCTATGTCACAAACGTGGCAAGAGAGACGTTCTGGTGGAAAATGTGGCAAGAGAGACGTTCTGGTGGAAAACATGGCAAGAGAGACGTTAACGTGGCAAGAGAGGCGTCAACGTGGCAAGACCGACGTTATCCGGCAATATGATTTTTATTTTTTTAAATTTCCTCTATTTTGCGACAATATAGACAATTTTGTCCATAACGCTGCAAATAAAACGTCGAAATTTTTACAATATGTACTAGTGTGGTAATTTGATGGCTTAACTTAGAGCGGGCTCTTTAATGGAACAGTTGTCGGCCAAACAATCATGGGGGAAGACGTGACTGGTTACGGATAGGAGGACATGGGGACAAATGTCCAATAGGGAGATGAGATGAGTGGATGTATAGAGGTGGATGGTCTGTGGAAGACAAGTATGGGAATTAGTGGCGAGAAGGTGACATGTAGTGAGAGTGGGGAAAATATATAAGGGGCGAGAGGTATCAAGAGTGTGGAATATAGGTGGCATGTCGTGAGAGGAGAACTAGATATGCGGGAGGTGATGTGTAAGGAGAAGAGTTAGAGAGGTGGGTGAGGTGACATGTGGAAGGGAGAGCGATAGAGTGACTGGAGGACAAGTGTAAGCAGAGGAATGAGTAGTATTGGAGTGAGGGGTGAGCGGGGTTTTGGAGGGGGAGGTAGGTGGTAAGTGGAAATAAGAGGGTGGGGGGGTCTGAAATGACAAGGAGGTTCCAAATTAGGTGGGATCGAGGTGGGGGACAACCAATTTTCGGAACCCTCCTCGTCGTTAAAGGTAGAAAGTTTGGTGGGGTCCAAAATGCATTAAGGACCATTGATCTAGGAAGAGGGGGATGCCGCCAATGGATACTTGTGCCAGAGTTAGGCAGTACAAGACAAATATTCTTGTCCATTTGCAACTTTGGTTAAAACAATATGTGCGTACCAGGAACCTTAGCAAGATAGTTCACTTTTTAATCCCTTTATCTATTTCTTTGGGAAATCAATTTGTAGAGTGAAATATCGTTTTCCATATACAATGACTGAAAGAAAATTCAATCACCCTGTGACACTATGAAATATAGGACTCTAGCACTAGCTATGAAATCAAGTGATGAGTCAAGGGTCTAAACCATAAAATGAACCTAGGGTATAAACCATAGGTGTGGGTCTAATATGTGAGCCAAGATCCATCCTTCCATTTATTTGAGCTAACCTAAGAGAACCCTAAGGGGAAAAAACAAAAAACTTAAAAGGACTAAAGGATAAGAAATTAAAACTTAAGAGGGAAACTGACCCATGACAACTTCATGTGATAACATGATGCATATGCTAATTTTATTTTAGATTGGCATTTATCACATAATTGAAGCAAAGAAAACGTTTTCATCAATGTACACATTGTAACATAAGTAAAGTTGAAGATCATTTTTTTATATATATTCCATCTCTCCAAAAATTATGGTGTTATAGTACAAAATTGGGGCTGAAACCTATTGATTAATTGGGTTGGTTTTCATTGATGTCAACCCTTGAAGAAAGTTCGGTAGAAAATTCCGATAGCAAAAAGGTTTGGGTAATGGACCCAAGTTTGTTTGATGGATAACGGTATGAGTTTTGATATATTTGCAGGTAATACTATTCTATATGGATATGCCATGTCATGCCATTTCTAGTGGTATGTGGAATGTCACATAACTTCTCATGGTTAGAGATTTATGGCCATGTGAAGTTGGAGAACCATCATGAGTCATCAAGAAGCCCCAAAAGGTCAAAGTAGTCAAAGTGGTTGCAAATAAGAAATTATTTGAATAATAAAGTGAAGTGGTGAAACATAGTTACCAACTTAACGAGAACTCTACATAGTTCTCATTTTTGGGGGGGTCAAGTTTTTTACCCTGTTTTTAAAAATGGTGCTACTGGTAGCACCCCCCCTCCCTTTTTAGATGGTTTTTCGATATTTTAAATTTTTCGATCCATAATGTTTCCACATTATTTTTTTAAATGCTTGTTTTTCATGTATTTTCAAATTTTTTTAATTTTTTGTTTTTATTTTTTATTCAACGATGTTTTTAGTCATTTTTCCATGCTCCTTTCAATCTTATAAATATTTGTTTCCATTTATTTTTTTGAAATTATGATTTTTCATGTAATTGTGTCTCCTTAATTGATTTATTGTTCCATACTTTTAAAATGTAGTAAAAAACATCATTTTTAACACATTGTTCATTGTTCAATACATAGAAAATAATTGTACTAAAATAACACTATTTTTTAATATTTAGAAAACAAATATAATTAAAAATTCTTTTGATAAATTAAAAACTTAAAAAACAAAGAAAAAAAACAATTAAAATTATTAAAAAAAAAAATCGAAAGAAAAATCAAATTTATATATAAAATAAAATAAAGAAAAACTTAAAAAACCAAATAGAAAAAAAATAAATTAAAACTATTTATAAAAACTAAGAGAAAATGAACAAAAATAAATAAAAAAAGGTAACAAATTAGATTTATGGCTAAAAACACTTTAAAAAAAATAAAAAACACACAAAAAAAATGAATATATATAAAAAAAACCTAAATTAAATTTTTTAATACAAAATAATAATGAAAAAAACTAATTAAAAAAATGCAAAATTAAAAAAACAAAAACAAAAAAATTACATTAAAAACCTTTAAAAACTAATTTAAATATTAAATTTTATAAAATAAAATAAAAAATAGTTTATTATATATATATATATATATATATATATATATATATAT
>ML819856.1:0-24370 GCA_009831015.1 Picea engelmannii | reverse complement strand
TTTGCTTCATTACAAAAAAAAAATGCAAATAGTTTTTAATTTTAATTTTTTTATTTTTCAATGTAAATTTAAGAAAAAAAAAAGTTAATAAATAAATTTTAAAGTGACTATTTTGTATTCAATTTTGGGTTTTTTTGGCATAGGGATCTATTGTCAAAACCACGATGTCAATTAGGTCATAATTAGCCATAATTTTAACGTTTACACTTTTTATTTATTTTTAGTTAGCATCACTTTTTTTTCGATGTTAATTTTAAGGTTTTTCTAAGCTACTGTATGAGTTTTGAAGTCCATGCTTGAAAAATGTTGTAATTTTTACCCCGTTTGAAAAAATGGTGATGCCGGTAGCACCACTTTTTGATTTGGGGGTTGATTTTCATGTTTTTATGCAAAAATATGGGTTTTTTGGGCAAGACTTCTCGTTTTGAGGTCACAGTTCTCATTAAGTTGGTAACTATGTTGTGAGTGTATTGTAAGTCAAAATGGATACAAAAGAAATTATTTAAATAATAAAGCTAATGGAAAAACTATTAAGTGGACAAGTGGTTAGAAGTGGGTTAGCCCTAAAATAAGGAAAGTGGGTTAAGATGGTTAGAAGGTAATTTAAATAATAAAGTGAAGTGATGAGTGTACTATAAGACAAAGTGGATATAAAATAAATTATTTAAATCGTAAAGTTAATGGATAAATTACTAAGTGCACAAGTGGTTAGAAGTGTGTTAGCCCTAAAATAAGGAAAGTGGGTTAAGATGGTTAGAAGGTAACTCCTCGAGGAATCTACATGAAAGTATAAATCAAAGGAAATGGTCTCTCATTTTTAATCACACTTGAACATATTGAATATATACAAGTGACTGAGGTCACCAAAGGATATCTAATCTGAATTTTAGAAGGAAGATGAAGTAAAGAAAGTTGAAATTCAAGGGAGGATAAATTCTTTTGATGATGCTTTCTAAGGTATGTTATTTATATGTCATCTCACCATTTTTGCAATAACTTTTTTTCTAGAATGATTCAGACCGTGAAATTGGGAGGTCGTTGGGGAAGCATATCCAAGTAGTTTTGATTAAAAAATTCAACTTGTGGGACATTGTATTTTTGGATTTACACTCCGTGGAAAATAGGGTTTGTGGCTAGTCCTGAAACTAGTTTAAAAGAGGTGTTTCGGGTAAAAAGGTCATAAATTCTTCATAATAGATCCAAATTTAGTAAGACCAAACGTAGTAGTTAGAGTACAACCTGTATTATTATTTGTACAATTTTCATATACATAAACCAAATATTCCATGCGAGGAATGCTCTACAGGTTCACTCTCTAGAATAAGCCAAAATTCAATTTGATTGGTACAGGTTTACAACAGTATATCTCACAGTGATAGTGTGATAGTGGTTCCATCATTCTACTTCTATTTTAGGTTAGATGTATAGGGCAAGGACAAGTGGTTGTATCCACCTTCCGATTGTAGCCGTAGAACATAGGGGGTTGTAGCCTCCTTCTGGTTGTAGCCAGAGAATTGGGGAGTTGGATATTCCATCGGGTTGTAGTTTGAGAAACTAGGGAGTTGGAGCCTCTTTCTAGTTGCAGCTGGAAAAAAAATGAAGTTGGTGCTTCCAATGAATGTAATTCTTAAATACATATAAGAAAAAACATTATGTGGTTTTCTCCCACTTTGGGTTTCCATGTAAAAGCATTGGTGTACTATGTATGTGTATGATTGTGCATTTGTTCATTGTTTATTTACTATGAAATTATTGGATGATAATTATACATTGATATAACACTTGCATTATATGGTTAAAAATGATTAAATTTTTCTATTATTGATTCACCCCCCCTCTCAATAATCCAACAATTGGAATCAGAGAAGGTTTCAACAAGAAATAGTTTAACCACTAGAAGGATATCATGGATTATTCTGAGAATGGAGTACCATTGTTCAATGGTCAGAATGTTTTAAAGTATGATATTTGGAGTGGAAGGACGAAAGTGTTTTTATAGGCAAAGGGGTATTATATTTGGCTATCAGTCGTTATAGGATATGATAGTTCAAAAAGGGAAAATACTGCAATCAAGAAGGAATTAAAGAAGAATAACAAAATAGCAACAGATTTCATCTGGGAAGGATTACCTAATCCAGTAAGAGAAAATGTTGGTAAATGTTCAACGACCAAATAACTTTGGGATAAGTTACATGATATAGATTCTTCACCCATCACAGATTCAAAAAATGTCAAAGAAAATGCATGAACATATCAAGAAGAAATGTGTTCACCATGTCAAACATATTTAGAATATGAAGAGTACATAATCACCAAAGGTATGTTGTTTTTATTTAATTGTGAAAAACATGGACATCTTGGAATAGAATGCCATGAAGGAAATGAGACATAAAAACTAATTGAAAATGAAGACAATTATGAAGAAGAATTGATTAGTGCTTTAGATGAACTAAGACAAGAAAAAAATTCACTCAAGAAAGAATTGATGAAACAAAAGAAAAGTGTTCACATTTTTTAAGAATCCCTACAGGTCATCGAGAACTTAAGAATTCAACTAGAAGAATTCAGAAATATCGAAGAAAATATTGAATATCAAAAGAAGTATTTGGAAGCCAACATAGCAGCACAGAAGGAAGAAGCATAAATGAGAGAGAAAATATTGACATATCATCTTAAGGAAATAAATAACGATCTAAACTAGCTTGAGGTAGAGTTTGGTCAATAAGAGAAAGGACTTGAAGAAGAAATAATCACATTAAAAATTCATCTTGAAGAAGAAAAAAGAACAGAAGAAGTCATGAAGTCTCAGATAATGAAGAAATAATAAGAGGTTGAGAAGCTTGAAGAACAAGTTGTCACATTAAGAAGTAAAATCGCCAAGCTCAAGAAGAACATTGAAGAGACAAAAACATCCACAACAGTTATAGAGAATGAAGAGAAGCACTCTAGGTTTCTAGAAAAGAAGAATGAAGAAAATAGAAACAATTATGAATAAGTACTCAAAGGAAGGAATCATGGTGAACCAGAATCTAAGAAAACTATTGAAGATACATCTTCAAGAAGACCATCCATGTTCAATCCACAAAGAATCTTCAATCATGATCATGATCAGTCAAGGAAGAAATTCAGAAGGACTACACCAAAAAGAAGATCATTCACTCCAAGGTATGAAAATTTATTTTATGGTCATTGTTTTTATCATACTAATTTTGGACATAAGGCTGCAGATTGCATGGATTATAAAAGATATTTTCAAGCAATAAGTGTCTATGTGGCCCCACATAACATTGAATTTTACAAATGTAATAACTATGGACACATAGCTAGTGATTGTAGAAGCTTGATTGATACTTCCATGAAAGAGAACAATGATATCAGATATAAGAAATAATGGATAATAAAACAAAAAGAACAGGTGAACAAAGACCAGGTCCCAGATATCACAAGATTGGAAATAAAACGAGATGAATACAATTCTACAGACAAAGACATCAAATACAAAAAGTTTTGGAAAATAACTGAAAGAAAAGAAGGTAGGGTAAATAAGGAATAGGTTCAAGACATTGTACTTTCATGAATTGTAGTGAAAGATGAATCCACAGACATAAATAAATAATTCATAGCTCAGAGAGATGATGAATATACATCAGAGCATGAATTGTTCTGATCCATTCGTCTTAGAGACTCCCAAGTAATATGAATATTAGACAAGGGGAGTCTATGTGATAATTGTGACAGACCAAAGAACCATCGTTCGAGAAGATTGTATATTTTGAGTAGACAGATCTAGAGAAATCAGTTAGCAGAAGTACAGTTTGATAAATTAATCAGCTATAGTAGTGAATACCTCATTATAGAATAATAATAAATGGGTCAACATTATGGATAATTGTGCAGTATATTCTTGGATAGTATGGACAGATATGGATTCATAAGAACACTTAGCAGGTTTGGAAATATATATGACAGTGGACGAGAGCATTGATTCATATATTGGTTAAGAGAGTGGTTCAGAGACAACGAAACATTATCATAATGGATGATAATTACACAGGAAATGGATCGAACAATGCTAATGGATTCCCAATTGACAGATATTTTTTGGACACATGCAGTGCATACATCAGTTCACATTCAAAACAAAGTAATTCTCAAAAAAGGAAGTGCAGACAACAACCTCTACATCAAGGTAAATCAAGATGGTATTTTATTAATTGAAGTTTATGTTGATGATATTATTTTTGGATGTATTGATGACAGGTTAAGCCAAAAATTTGCAAAGGATATGCAGAATGAATTTGAAATGTCATTACTTGGAGAACTATCCTTTTTTTTGGGTCTTCAAATACGTCAAAGAAACCAATGAATTTTTATTTCTCAAGCTAAGTATATTAGATAAAAGCTAAAGAGGTTTGGAATGGAAGATTGAAAACCAATTACTACTCCTATGTAAACCAGTTGCGCGTTGAGAAAAGATGATGATTCGAAGTCTACAAACCAGAGGAAATACAGGTCAATGATTGGTAGATTACTATATGTGACATCAACTAGAACATATGTAATGCAGGCAGATGGATAGGTGGCACGACTTCAAGAAGAACCAAAGGAATCACATGTCTTAGCAGTAAAGAGGATATTCAAATATCTCAAAGGAACAAAAGAGTTTGGATTGTGGTATCCAAAAGGAAAGGATATATCACTTATTGCCTAAACAGATGTAGATTGGGAAATTTGCATTGATGACCAATGAAGCACCAGTGGAGCAATGTTCTACTTGGGTGATTGTTTAGTATCATGGATAACCAAGAAAAAATCATTAGTTTCTTTATCTACAGTCGAAGAAGACTATATTGCAGAAGCAAGATGTTGTACATAGGTTCTATGGATGAAACAAACTTTGACAGATATACAGGTTGAGTATGATGATCCCATTCCAATCTATTGTGATAATACAAGTGCCATCAGTATCTCAAAGAACCCAGTGATGCACTCCAAGACGAAGCACATTCCAATCAAGTATCACTTTCTATAGGAAAAGTTTGCATAGAAGAACATCAGAGTCGACTATTTGGGCACAAAAGAACAAGTGGTAGATATCTTTACAAAACCGCTTCCACGACAAGCCTTTGAGTATCTTTGCTAGAGACTTGGAGTAATTTATACTCCAAAATTAATTATTTTGAATTCTTATCTTATATGTCTTAGATTTACATGAGGAAGCACCATAAAGAGGATAGTTCACATTGGGAGATCCATTTCAGGAAGAGTTCAGTTAGGGGGAGCAACCCCAAATGGAAATATACCTTTTCCATTGATGAAAAAGGGAGAGAGATTTATCAAATGCAAAGGTAAATGCTTGGAGAAAGATCACAGAGGCATGGTTCCAGGGGGAGCTATGGTCACAGGGGGAGCATGAGTGATATGACTTCAATATTGCATCATAGTGTTTCCATCAATGCCAAAGGGGGAGATTGATGATTAATTGGGTTGGTTTTCATTGATGTCAACCCTTGAAGAAAGTCTAGTAGAAAAGTCTGGTAGCACAAAGGTTTGGGTAATGGACCCAAGTTTGTTTGATGGATAATCGTATGAGTTTTGATATATTTGAAGGCAAAAATATTCTATATGGATATTACATGTCATGCCATGTCCATTGGTATGTGGAACGTGACATAAATCCTCACGGTTAGAGAGTTATGGCCATGTGAAGTGGGAGAACCCTCATGAGTCATCTAGAAGCCCCAAAAATTCAATGTAGTCAAAGTGGTTGCAAAGAAGAAATTATTTAAATAATAAAGTGAAGTGATGAGTGTACTATAATTCAAAATGGATACAAAATAAATTATTTAAATAATAAAGTTAATGGAGAAATTACTAAGTGGACAAGTGGTTAGAAGTGTGTTAGCCCTAAAATAAGGAAAGTGGGTTAAGATGGTTAGAAGGTAATTTAAATAATAAAGTGAAGTTTTGAGTGTACTATAAGTCAAAGTGTATACAAAAGAGATTATTTAAATAATAAATTTAATGGAGAATTACTAAGTGGAGAAGTAGTTAGAAGTGGGTTAGCCCTAAAATAAGGAAAGTTGGTTAAGATGGTTAGAAGGTAACCCCTTGAGGAAACTACATGAAAGTATAAATAAGAGGCAAGGGTCTCTCATTTTTATTCACTATTAGTGGGTAAATCGGTAGATGCAGACATGAATTGATCCCACTAGATCCACCTGGATCTAGAACAAAACAAGACAGAACAAGACGCTTTACCTAAGTTGCAATCATTGAGTTTACTATCCAAAGAGGAATAGATAACATACCTTATGAATCACTTCCTTATATCTTTGTTGTCCCTGCTTCACTCCAGGGCTCTTCTAGAATCAAATCTGTGACAACACAAACCAACCAACGTGAAAGAAGCAATAGTAGAATTCAATGACAACCTAAACATGTGATCAAGGAATCATGTAATAAAACACTAATCATTTTATGGGAAAGAGACGTCCCACCATATTATATTAATGAAAAGTGGAAGATACAACTGAATTGCCTTGATGTCGCAAGTTTCCTTTGAGTAGTCCTTTGTCCCAACACACACACACACTTTCTCCAAAATTCACATGAAGATAATCCACAAAATCTTGAAGGACAAATGGAGGCCTCAAGAATCAGTAAGAGCAGGATTCTTTAGACACTCTTTGACCTATTCTTTCATAAATTCTCTGCTTAATATTACTTCTTATTTCTTAACCTTTTCCATGAGAATCCCATGATTATATAGGAGAAGGTGAAGTGGTTAAAAGGATGAGGATGATCCCACCAAATCAAAGAAACCAGTAGGATTGCAACCACACAGATGACACCTCACATTCTAGAAGATTCCCCTTCTAGAAACTTCGTGAAACCTCTTTCCTCTTTTAACTTTGGAACGTCGTTGCACCCTGCCTATGTAGCAGCCTACGAAAATACTACAGGCTAGCCATAGAGTAGCCTGTGGAAATGATATATTTTTGCACTATGTAGTATGAGCAGCCTACAAACCCTTTCTAAAAGGCATCCTTGTAGAGGAGGAAAGAAGTTGTCTTTCTTAGGCAAAAAGTCATGTTGGGATCCTGAACTCATGTCTATGATATCATCATTAGAATGACCAAAATAATGTGTAACAATCACATTTGAGCATATTGAATATCTACAAGTGACTGAGGTAACCAAAGGATATCTAAGCCAAATTTCAGAGGGAAGATGAAGTAAAGAAGAACGAAATTCAAGGAAGGATACATTCTTTTGATGATGTTTTCTAAGGTATGTTATTTACAGGTCCTCTCACCATTTCTGCAATAAATTGTTTTCTAGAATTATTCAGACTGTGCAATTGGGAGGCTGTTGAGAAAACATATCCAAGTATTTGTCAGAAAACGTTCATCTTGTGGGTCATTGTATTTTTGGAGTTACACTCCGTGGAAAATAAGGTTTGTGGTTAGTCCTGAAACTAGTCTAAAACATGTGTTTCAGGTAAAAACATCATAACTTCTTCATAAAAAATTCAAATTTGGTAAGAAAAAATGTATTAGTTAGAGTACAGTCTGTATTATTCTATGTACAATTTTCATATCTATACAAAAAATATTATGTGCAGAGAATGGTCTACAAGTTCTCTCTCTAGAAAAAGACAGAATTCAATAAGGTATGACATTTTGGCTATAACTCGTTTTCTGAGAGGATCCAAGTAGTGAAACCTGGAGGAATTGCATAAAGGACACTGAAGAAAATTGTGTAATATTTTCAGATCTTTATTCATTACATGTACATAGTTATGATTATTGCAAGTCAGGGTTGTTGACTAATCCAAAATTAGTCATGTAATACTAAAGTAAAGTTTGATGAAAATGTTAGTCTTATATTTTTAAAGTTAAGGAAGTTTTGCAGGTATGTGATCATATGCATCAGGTCTATTACAAATTTAAAAATCAGATTTGGATGATGAAATTGATGAGGGCTTTTAGTTGAGGTACATGTTGGGTACATGGTTGAGACAAGTAGTTGATTAGTTGGCACATACATGAGGTGTATAGTTGATGATGTTGGTACAAATTGATGAGTCATAGTTTATGTGTATTTGATGCATGATTGGTACATATTTGGTGTACGATTGATGCACTCATTGATGGTACAGGTTGAGGTACAGATTGGTGCATGGTTGATGCACTTGTTTATGGCATAGGTTGAGGTACAGGTTGGTGCATGGTTGATGCACTTGTTTATGGTACATGTTGATTATAGGTTGTTTGGACAGGTTATAGTGACATGTTATTTGTACAGGTTTGGTGCATGGTTGATTCATTTTTTTATGGTACATATTGAGGTATAGTTTGATGCATGGTACACGTTGGCACAGGTTATTGGTACAAGTTGTTACAGGTTGATTGCAGGTTGATTGGTACAGGTTTGCATAAATATATCTCATAATGATAGTGTGACAGTGGTTCCATCATTCTACTTCTATTTCAGAGTGGTTGGACGGAGCAAGGACGGGTGGTTGTAGCCACCTTCTGGTTGTAGCTAAAGAACACAAGGGGTTGTAGCTAGAGAATTGTGGAGCTGGAGCTTCCCTTAGGTTCTATCCTAAGAAACTAGGGGGTTGGTTCCTACTTCCACTTGCAACTGGAAAAAAAAGGAAGTTGGTGTTTCCAATGAATGTAATTCTTAAATACGTATAAGAAAAAACATTTTTTGGTTTTCTCCCACTTTGGGTTTCCATGTAAAAACACTAGTGTAATGTTTATGTGTATGATTTCTCATTTGTTCATTGTTTATTTTCTATGAAATTATTGGGTGATAATGCTACATTGATATAACACTTGCATTATATGGTTAAAAATGATTAAGCTGTTCTATTACTGATTCACCCCCCACTCAGTTATCCAACAATTTGAATCGGAGAAGGTTCCTTCAAAACACATTTTAACCACTAGAAGGAGATCATGGATTATTCTAAGAATGGAGTACCATTGTTCAATGTTCATAATGGTTTAAAGTATGAGATTTGGAGTGGAAGGATGAAAGGGTTTTTATAGGCACATGGGTATTATATTTGGCTATCAGCTGCTACATGATATGATAGTTCAAAAAGGGAAAAGACTGCAACCAATAAGGAATTAAAGAAGAATAACAAAATAGCAATGGATTTCATATGGGAAGGATTACCTAATTCGATAAGAGAAAAGGTTGGTAAATGTTCATCAACCAAATAACTTTGGGATAAATTACATGATATATATTCTTCACCCATCGCAGATTCAGAAAACTCCAAAGAAGATCTAGGTACAGATCAAGAAGAAATATGTTCACCATGTCAAACGTATTTAGAAGATGAAGAGTACATAATCACCAGAGGTATGTTTTTTTTTTCTTTAATTGTGAAAAATGTGGACATCTTGAAATAGAATGCCATGAAGGAAATGAAACAGAAAAAACTAATTGACAAGGAAGACAATTTTGAAGAAAAATTGATTAGTGCTTTAGATGAACTAAGAGAAGAAAACAAGCCACTCAAGAAAGAATTGATGAAACAAAAGGAAATTGTTCACATTTTTAAATAATCCCAACAGATCATCGCAAACTTAAGAACTAGATTAGAAGACGTTAGAAAGATTGAAGAAAATCTTGAATATCAAAAGAAGTATTTGGAAGCCGACATAGCAGCACAGAAGGAAGAAACATAAATGAGAGAGAATATATTGATAGGTCATCTTAAGGAAATAACTAATGATCTAAACTATCTTGAGGAAGAGTTTGGTCAAGAAGAGAAAGGACTTGAAGAAGAAATAATCACATTAAAAATTCAGCTTGAAGAAGTGAAAAGAATAGAACAAGTCACGAAGTCTCAGATAATGAAGAAAGAAGAAGAGGTTGAGAATCTTGAAGAAGAAGTTGTCACATTGAGAAGTAAAATTTTCAAGCTCAAGAAGAACGTTGAAGAGACAGAAACATCCACATCAGTTATAGAGAATGAAGAGAAGCACTCTAGGTTGCTAGAAAAGAAGAATGAAGAAAATAAAAAGAGTTATGAAGAAGTACTCAAAGGAAGGAATCATAGTCAACTAGAATATAAGAAAACTATAGAAGATACATCTTCAATAAGACCATACATGTTCAATCCACAAAGAAGCTTCAATCACGATCATGATCAGTCAAGGCAAAAATTCATAAGGACTACACCACAAAGAAGATCATTCACTCCGAGGTATGCAAATTTCTTTTATGGTCATTTTTTTATTGTACTAATTTTGGAGATAAGGTTACAGATTGCAAGGATTATAAAATAAATGTTCAAGCAAGAAGTTCCTATGTGGATCCACATAACATTGAATGTTACAAATGTCATAAATATGGAAACATATCTAGTGATTGAAAAATCATAATCGATACTTCCATGAAAGAGAACATTGATATCATATATAAGAAAGTATGGATAAGAAAACACAAAGAACATGTGAACAAAGACCAGGTCCAAAAGATTGCAAGATTGGAAATAAAACGAGATGAAGAAAATTATACAGAGAAATACGTCAGATACAAAAATATTTGGAAAATAACTGAAAGAAAATAAGGACAGGTAAATAATGAATAGGTTCAAGAGACTGTACTTTCAATAATTGCAATGAAAGATGAATCCACAGACAAAAAGAAAGAAGTTAGATCTCAGAGAGACGATGAATATACTAATGAAGATGTTGATGAATACACATCAGAGAAGGAATTGTTTTGATCCAACCATCTTAGAGACTCCCAAGTAATATGAATATTAGACAAGGGCAGTATATGCAATATCTGTGAAATACCAAAGAACCATCCTTCGATCAGATTGCAGAGTTTGATTAGACATATTCAGAGTAGTCAGTTAGCAGAAGTACAATTTGATAAATAAATCAGTTGTAGTAGTGAATACCTCATGATAGTATAGTAATAAATGGGTCAACATTATGGATAGTTGTGCAGTAGATTCTTGGAAATTATGGATAGATATGGATTCATAAGAACACTTAGCAGGTTTGGACATATATATGATAGTGGACGAAAGAATCGATTCATAGATTGGTTTAGAGAGTGGTTCAGAGACAAAGGAACATTATCATAATGGATGATAATTACACGGGAAATGGCTTGAACAATGCTAATGGATTCCAAATTGACAGATGTTTTTTGGACATATGCATTGCATACAATAGTTCACATTCAAAATAGATTAATACTTAGAAAAGGAAGTGAATACAACAAATTCTACATCAAGGTAACTCAAGATCATATTTTATTAATTGAAGTTTATGTTGATGATATTATTTTTGGAAGTACTAATGACAGGTTAAGACAGAAATTTGCAAAGCATATGTAGAATGAATTTGAAATGTCATTACTCGGAAAACTATCCTTCTTTCTGGGTCTTCAGATACGTCAAAGAAACCGAGGAATTTTTATTTATCAAACTAAGTATATCAGAGAAATGCTAAAGAGGTTTAGAATGGAAGATTTCAAACCAGTTGCCACTCCTATGCAAACCAGTTGCAAGTTGAGAAAAGATGATGATTCAAAGTCTACAGACCAGAGGCAATACAGGTCAATGATTGGTAGCTTACTATATGTGATAACATCTAGACCAGATGTAATACATGAACATGGATAGGTGGAATGATTTCAAGCAACATCAAAGGAATCACATGTCTTAGCAGTAAAGAGGAATTTCATATATCTAAAAGGAACAAAAGAGTTTGTATTATTCTATCCAAAAGGAAAGGATCTATCACTTATTGCCTACACAGATGCAGATTGGGTAGGTTGCATTGATGACCAACGAAGCACCAATGGAGTAGTGTTCTACTTAGGTGAGTGTTTAGTACCATGGCTAAGAAAGAAACAAGCATCAATATCTTTATCTATAGCCAAAGTAGAGTATATTGCAACAACATGATGGTGTACACAGGTTCTAAGGATGAAACAAACTTTGAAAAATATACAGGTTGAGTATGATGAGCCCATTCCAATTTATATTGATAATACAAGTGCCATTAGTATCTCAAAGAACCAAATGATGCACTCTGAGATGAAGCACATTCCAATCAAGTATCACTTTCTATGGGAACAGGTTGCAAATAAAAACTTCATAGTTGAATATGTGGGCACAAAAGAACAAGTGGTAGACATCTTTACAAAACCACTTCCACAAGAATCCTTTGAGTATATTCGCCAGAGACTCGGAGTAATTTCTACTCCAAAATGAATTATTTTGAATTCTTATCTTATATTTCTTATATTTAAACAAGGAAGCACCATAAAGAGGACAATTCAAATTGGGAGATCAATTTTAGGAAGAGTTCAGTCAGGGGGAGAAGCCCCTGATGGAAAGATACATTTTCCATTGATGACAAAGTGGGAGATATTTATCAGATGCAAAGGTAAATGCTTGGAGAAATATCACAGAGGCATGGTTCCAAGGGGAGCGATGGTCACAGGGGGACCATGCGTGATATGACTTCAGTATTGCATCATATTTTTTCCATAAATTCCAAAGGGGGACATTGTTGATTAATTGGGTTGGTTTTCATTGATGTCAACCCTTGAAGAAAGTCATGTAGCAAATTTCGGTAGCACAAAGGTTTGGGTAATGGAAGAAAGTTTGTTTGATGGATAACAATATGAGTTTTTATATATTTGTAGGAAATAATACTCTATATGGATAGTACATGTCATTCCATTTCCAGTGGTACGTGGAACGTCACATAACTCCTCACGGTTAGAGAGTTATGGCCATGTGAAGTTGGAGAACCCTCATGAGTCATCTAGAAGCCCCAAAAGGTCAAAGTAGTCAAAGTGGTTGAAAATAAGAAATTATTTAAATAATAAAGTGAAGTGATGAGTGTACTATAAGTCAAAATGGATACAAAATAAATTATTTAAAGAATAAATTTAATGAGAAATTACTAAGTGGACAAGTGGTTAAAAGTGGGTTAGCCCTAAAATAAGGAAAGTGGGTTAAGATGGTTAGAAGGTAATTTAAATAATAAAGTGAAGTGATGAGTGTACTATAAGCCAAAGTGGATAAAAAATAAATTATTTAAATAATGAAGTTAATGAAGAAATTACTAAGTGGACAAGTGGTTAGAAGTGGGTTAGACCTAAAATAAAGAAAGTGGTTTAAGATGGTTAGAATGTAACCCCTTGAGGAAGCTACATGAAAGTATAAATAAGGGTCTCTCATTTTTAATCACACTTGAGAATACTGAATATATACAAGTGATTGAGGTAACCAAAGGATATATAAGTCGAATTTCAGAGGGAAGATGAAGTAAAGAAGGCCGAAATTCAAGGGAGGATAAATTCTTTTGATGAAGCTTTCTAAGGTATGTTATTTACAGGTCATCTCACCATTTTCACAATAACCTTTTTTGTAGAATGATTCAAACCATGAAATTGGGAGGCCATTAAGGAAACATATCCAAGTAGATTTTATACAAATGTCAGTTTGTGGTTCATTTTATTTTTGGAGTTACACTCCATAGAAAATAGGGTTTGTGTCTAGTCTTGAAACTAGTCTAAAACATGTGTTTTAGGAAAAAACATCATAAATTATTCATAAAAGATCTAAATTAATTAAGAAAAAATGTATTATTTAGAGTACAATCTATAATATTCTTTGTACAATTTTTAGATCCATAAACCAAATATTTCATGCGGGGAATGCTCTACAAGTTCGCTCTCTAGAATAAGTCAAAATTCAATAGGGTATGCCATTTTTTCTATAGCTCATTTTCTGAGATGATCCAAGTAGTGAAACCTGGAGGAATTGCATAAAAGACAATAAATAACATTGCATATTATTTTCAGATATTTATTCATTACAGGTACATAGTTATGATTATTGCAAGTTAGGGTTGTTGACTAATCCAAAATTAGTCATGTGAGACATATGTAAATTTTGATGAAAATGATAGTCTCTTGTTGTTAAAGTTAAGGAAGTTTTGTAGGTATGTGATCATATACACTAGGTCTATTATAGAGTTACAAATAATATTTGGATGATTGAGGGATTTTGGTTGAGGTACGTGTTGGGTACATGGTTGAGACAAGTAGTTGATGAGTTGGCACATACATGAGGTGTATAGTTGATGATGGTGGTACATCTTGATGAGTCATAGTTTATGTGTTTTTGATGCATGGTTGATTCACTCGTTGATGGTACAGGTTGAGGTATAGCTTGGTGCATGGTTGATGCACTTATTTATGGTACATGTTAAGGTACACGTTGGTGCATGGTTGATGCATTTTTTTATGGTACATGTTGATTACATGTTGTTTGGACATGTTATAGTGATAGATTATTTGTACAGGTTTGGTGCATGGTTGATGCAATTGTTGATGGTACAAGTTGAAGTACAGGTTGATGTATGATACATGTTGGCACAAGTTATTGGTATAGGTTGTTATAGGTTGATTACAGGTTGATTGGTACAGGTTTACAATAGTATATCTCATGGTAATAGTGTGACTTTGGTTCCATCATTCTACTTCTATTTCAGGGTGGTTGGACGGGGCAAGGAAAGGTGGTTGTATCCACCTTCTGTTTGTATCCAAAGAACATAGGGGGTTGTAGCCTCCTTCTGGTTGTAGCCAGAGAATTGGGGAGTTGGAGATTACCTCAGGTTGTAGCCTAAGAAACTAGGGGGTTGGAGCCTCCTTCCAGTTGAAGTTGGAAGACAAAGGAAGTTGGTGCTTCTAATGAATGTAATTCTTAAAGAAATATAAGAAAAATAATTTTGTGGTTTTCTCCCACTTTGGGTTTCCACGTAAAAACATTGGTGTACTGTGTCTGTTTATGATTTCTCATTTGTTCATTGTTTATTTACTCTGTAATTATTGGATGATAATTCTACATTGATATAACATTTGCATTATATGGTTAAAAAGGATGAAATTTCTCTATTATTGATTCACCCCCCCCTCTCAGTAATCCAAAAACACCCTCAATATATATATATGGTCGATCATACAATAGTCACGACATCTGCGCCTGTGGCACCAGATGAGTTTCATGATAGCAAACTATGGAGTTTGCGAGACGTCCGAAGAGTCGTCCCCAAGCATGGGGCACATGTTAGGGTCCTAACCTGCACATAGGTAGAACAATATATTCGGATGTAATAAAGGTCAATATTAATAAGGCCTTACAATAAAATAGAATAAGTCGAATGTAAGAAGACCTAATAGAAGCTTTCGCTTCTAGAAGGATGTTCCTCTAGATGCTTCTTTTGATAGAAATATTTAGTATAAATAGGAGTCGAGGGTATGAGAACCTTAGCTTGGATATTATTGTAATAGATCTCTTCTCAACTGGAGGTTTCCCCCTCGAAGAGGCTCGTGAACATTGCTTTCAGAATCAAAGTGCTATTTCTATTGTTATTCTTATATCATTTCAGTTCTATTGTGGTGATTTTTCTGGTTATATTGTTGTTATTCTGCCATTTCTAGCATTTTATTTATGTTCTGTATACTTTTTATATATAGCATATTACAAGTGGTATCAGAGCACATTCCTTGGCATAAATTGTGGGTAATTTTTTTTCCAGGGTAGAGACGTATTACGACGTCTTTAAGCCACAAAGATTTGTCGTTATGCACATAAACCCACGGTTGAGGGATTCATACATGCAGGAAATACAAGTGGTTCTTAAGCGCACATCTGTTGGCCACCCTTGTAACCCATGTTGGTACCCCTTCAAGTGGTAGCATATCAGACAACACCTATGTACGGATCGACCTAGATTTCCTGAATCCCTCTTTAGATAAACCGATCAGTTGCCTGACTACTATAGTGCCATTGAGAACAACACTCGAGAAGATACTCTCTAGTACCTGGGTAGTGGGGTAATATGGCTAAGGGTACAGTCTATCCTCCTTAGTTAGTGCCCTGAGATATTGGTCTGAGTACTACTATTGGATCCTTCATGTATATTAGAGAGCTATAGCACAGGGAAAACCCTTGTCTATAGAACCCTTGAATACCTATCCCTTGGGGACATAAACATAAACAAATTAAAATAGACAAGATCTATTTTCGTGCAACTGTGTTCGGGTTGCCAAGTAACTACACTTTTCTTCCTGGTTAAGCATTTGGGCATTTCATAACTGCAATATTCTTCAGACCAGAGTATAACTCCGCAAATGTTAAAAAAAAAAAGTCTGGAATTTTTTTCACCATTATTTGAGACCTATTCCATTGGATTCATCTCTTCGCCCTTATCACATTCATACATATCATTTTTCGGCAAATGTTTTGACCCCACCCACCCCTTTTCAGTTCCCTCATCCTCATGGCCCATATTTGCATCCAAGACTTGGAATCTCGCTTCAATACCTTGCAATCTAGTCTCATTGAGATCTAATAAGAAGTGAAACAACTCAGTGCCAATGTTGTCGCCATCAATGCAACCATGAAGTCCTCAATGGAGGAAATCAGACAAGACCTCACCAACCAACTTGAATCTATATTTTTGTCACTCTACACCATGCTTCATATCCCTGAAGACAACCCTTCCTCTGACTCACCCCCACATACTGAAGGTGAACATTCCTCGCATTCCCATAACTTTCAGCACCATCACTTTCAACGTGACCTACGCCTTCCACTGGTGGATGTGACAAATTTGATGGCTCAGACCCCACTGGTTGGGTAACCCAAATGGAACATTATTTCTATTTTTACAACATTACATATGACTTGGAAAAAATACGGTATGGTGTTCGCCATCTAGATCAATAATGCTGGCAATGGTGGCAATGGAGAAAAACTTCTCGTCAAGGGTATATTTCTTGGACACACTTTGTGGAAGAGATTTATGAACCCTTTGACACTGACACCAACCATTTGGGCCATTTGAAAAATTTGAAACAATCAGGAACAGTGGAAGACTTTATAGCTTCCTTTGATTGCCTGGATTTTCGGACAGCGGGCATGTCTGATGCCTTTTTTCGAGAGGGTTTTATCAGTGGCCTTAAGGATGAGATTTGGGCCCATGTACTCATGGCTCGGCCTTAGACTTGGATGGAGGATACTAAAAGAGATAAATAAGCACAACAAGTTGTATCTTCTCAAAACCGAAAACCCACCTTTATCCCTCACCCTAAACCAGTAAATCCCACTACTCCCTCCGCTCCACTAAAGATCCAAAAATTGATCAGGGCTGAAATGGATGAACACCAAATCAAAGGCCTTTGTTATAATTGTGATGACAAATATGTTCTGGGCCACAAGTGTAAGGTACAAAATATTTTTATGGCCATCTCCGAGGATATTTCGAAAGATGATGTTGAAACTCCCCTTGTGTCCGAGTTACCTAAAACCACTGACATAACCCCTCCATCAAACCATCCTGAAGTAGAACCAGTCATTTACCTCAATGTTCTCACTGGCTTCTTCGCTCCCCAAACCCTCAAGCTAATCGGTTATATCAAGCATCATAAGGTCATTATTCTGGTTGATAGTGGAAGCACCCATAATTTTATTCATCACCGCATTGCCCAAGAAACTCATTTCTACATCCATGTCGTCAATAATCTCCAAATCATGATTGCCAAGGGTGGCTCAATGAAATGTGGAGGGCGTTGTGAAAATGTGTGTCTCCAAATTGGTGACTATCACCTGAAATCTCATATGTTTGTTATCGACATGGGCGGTTGTGACATTATTTTGGGTGCAAACTGGCTAAGGACTTTGGGTCCCATTCTCATGGATTTCAAGGAATTAACCATGAAATTTGACCAAGAGGGAAACCAATATAAGTTCCAAGGAATCATCGTCAGTTCACCTGAGATCATTAGTTCCCATTGCATGGAAAAGATGCTCAATAAAGGTCATTATAGTGTTATTTCCCATCTCCATGCCATACAAGCAACAAAGACACGCTTAGTGTCGTAAGACATCCAAGAAATCCTTTCAAAACATCAAGTGGTATTTTCCACTCCCCAGGGACTCCCTCATTCCTGTGGTGTTCATGATCATTCCATTCCCCTTGTACCCGGAAGCCTTCCTCCCAATATTCGTCCGTATTGTCACCCCTTTTCCCCAAAAAATGAAATTGAGAAAATAGTTCAGGAACTCCTTAATGCAGACATTATCCACCCTAGTACGAGCCCCTACTCTTCTCTGGTGGTCATGGTATTGAATAAAGGAAATTCTTAGTGAATGTGTCCTGACTTCTGTTACCATTAAAGGAAAATTTCCCATTCCTTTCATTGATGACCTCCTAGATGAATTGAGTGGGGCACAATTCTTTACTAAACTAGATCTTCATTCGGGCTACCATCAGATACGTATGAAAGAGGTAGACATTCCCAATACTACCTTTAAAACTCATGAGGGCCACTATGAATTTTTGGTCATGCCCTTTGGCTTGTGTAATGCCCCCTCCACCTTCCAAATCCTCATTAATCATGTCTTCCGCCCTTTTCTACGTCATTTTGTCTTAGTTTTCTTTGATGATATCCTCATCTATAGAAAAACCTAGACATACCATCTTTCTCATGTGGATCAATTTCTCCATCTACTCTCTCAACACCAATTTTTCCTAAAACAGTCTAAATGTTCTTTTGGCACCTCAGAAGTAGAGTACTTGGGTCATCTAGTTGGAAAGGAAGGTGTCAGGGTGGATCCTAAAAATATTGAAGCTATGCAAGACTGGCCTCATCCAAAGACTCTCAAAATATTACGTGGATTTTTGGGCTTAATAGGTTATTACTACAAGTTTGTTAAGAATTATGGAAAGATTGTAGCACCTCTCACTGCTCTCCTAAAAATTAACTCTTTCACTTGGACCCCAGCCGTTGCTCAAGATTTTCAAACCTTGAAGATGGCCATGTGCACCACTCTAGTCTTGGCCCTTCCTGATTTCACAAAGACTTTTGTCTTGGAATGTGATGCTTCATGGAAAGGAATTGGTGTTGTCCTTATGCAAGAGGGTCGGCCTTTGGCCTTTACCAGCAAGAAACTGTCTGAAAGAAATCTGGGAAAATCAATCTATGAAAAGGAAATGTTGGCTATTCTACATGTTGTTGATCTGTGGTGCCCTTATCTATTGGGGAAACTCTTCCAAATTAAGACAGACCATCAAAGTCTCAAGTATTTTCTGGAACAACTCATTTCCTCCTCAGAGCAACAAAAATGGGTGACTAAGCTCTTTGGATATGATTATGAGATCATTTAAAAGAAAGGCAAAGACAATGTGTCTGCAGATGCACTTTACAGAAAATATGAAGACGAAGGATCCTTTTTTTCTCTTTCCTTCATTGTACGAGATTGGCTCCAAGGTGTTCACTAGGAATGGCTACAAGATCCCAAAAGTTTGCATCTAATCCAACAATTGCAGTCTAATGCTCCAGCTTCCCCAGGGTTCTTTTGTCTCCATAATGAGCTTCAATACAAAGTTCGTTTGTATTTAAGTAAACAATCAAATATTAAATCCATGGTACTTTCTAAGCTTCATGCTACACCCACAGAGGGGCACTCAAGGTTCACCAAAACCTATGAAAGGGTCAAACATTATTTTTCCTGGGATGGTATGAAACAGGAAATTCATGTTTTTTCCGCTAAATGTGATGTGTGTCAATGCAGCAAGGGAGAAACAGTCAAATATCTAGGTACACTACAACCACTTCCAATTCCACTTTCTATTTGGAGGGATATCTCTATGGATTTTATTACACGCTTACCCAAATCGGGAAATAAATCAGTCATCATGGTGGTTGTTGATCGCCTTTCCAAGTATTCTCATTTCTGCACTCTTCAACACCCGTTTACGAAGTCCACGGTGGCTCAAATTTTCATGGATCAGGTCTTCAAGCTTCATGGAATGTCACAATCTATTGTTTATGATCACGACCCAAATTTCAAAAGAAATTTTTGGCAAGAACTGTTCAAGCTACAAGGAACCTAATTTCATCTCAGCATAGCTTATCATCCTCAGACTGATGGTCAAACATAAGTTATCAACAAGTGTTTGGAAACATATTTGAGGTGTTTTTCCTTGAAAAAGAAAAATCAATGGGCTCAATGGTTACCCCTAGATGAATGGTGGTACAACCCTTCATACCATACAGCTACATGCATGACTCCTTTTGAAGCGGTATATGGACAAAAGACACCTTCAATTCTCTCATACCTACCGGGTGTCTCGAAGGTCTAGGTGGTTGAACAAACACATACAGTTCAAGAGGATATTATTCATACCCTCAAAGAGAATTTGATCATGGCACAGAATCGCATGAAGCAACAAGCAGATCAAGGTCGCTCTGAATGTCAATTTGCAGAAGGAGATCAAGTGTTTCTTCGACTACAACCTTACAAGCAAAATTCACTCAAGGCTAAGCATTGTCAGAAGATAGCGCCCAAATGTTATGGTCCTTATACTGTTCTCAAGTGTGTGGGATAGGTGGCCTATCAGTTAACGTTTCCTAGTCATTCAAAGCTACATCCTATTTTTCATGTTTCATGCTTTAAGAAGGTGATTGGAACTAAGTGCCAAATTCAAACCAACCTTCCTGAGTTAGCCGAAGAAGGATCCATTTGGCTACAACCACAAGTAGTTTTGGACCAGTGTGAGAATCTCCTGTGTCAGAGAACCATCAAGGAAGTGTTAGTCTGGTGGAAAGATATAACTCCAACATATGCCACTTGGGAACCAACTACCATTCTGCAACAATTTATGCATCTCAAGCCTTGAGGAAAAGGATGTTTTTAAGGGGGATGACATGTTAGGGTCCTAACCCACACATAGGTAGAAAAATATATTTATATGTAATAAAGGTCAATATTAAGAAGGACTTGCAATAAAATAGAATAAGTCGAATGTAAGAAGACCTAATAGAAGCTTCCGCTTCTAGAAGGATCTTTCTCTAGGTGCTTCTTTTGATAGACATATTTAGTATAAATAAAATTCAAGGGTATGAGAACCCTAGTTTGGATATTATTGTAATAGGGCTCTTCTCAACTGGAGGTTGCCCCTCGAAGAGGCCCATGAACATTTCTTTCAGAATCAAAGTCCTATTTTTGTTGTTATTCTTATATCATTCCAGTGCTATTGTGGTGATTTTTTTGGATATATTGTTGTTATTATGCCATTTCTAACATTTTATTTTTGTTCTGCATACTTTTATATCTGGTATATTACAACACACCTACCACCTACCATTGCATAGACTCTGAAATATCCTCCACCTAAACCATTGGAATCCTCTGCGTTAAACAAGACAGGTTTCCCTACACGTTTTGAAGTACTCTATCTACGTCCCCTCCCACTGCCTCATCTCCCCGGTGCCTCCATTGATTTCATGGAAGTTTTTCCAACCATCATTGACCTACGTCTATTTCACATACATGTTTAGTTAGTACTTAACATCATCGAAAAATATTTTTGTTCTCTTATACAAAAATGTAAAAGAATTAAATATTCAAAAACCTTGACTTACCTATATCTGTGTTGGTGGACCCTGGTGGTAATGACATATCTGGATCTCCTCTAAATTCAATCCCTGTGTAAGGGTAGTCCTCAAAATCCATCACCTGCTGAATCCAGTAGAAGAAAAATTCATCGTTGTAGGGTGTTGGCACCCTACCACCCCTTCCTGCCTCATAACCTTGGTCCACTATGCCATGGCTCGATCGCAAGGTCCACGTAGAATAATCTCAACTTTAGGACCCAGACCTGGAACCCGCTTGAAGAAAAAACTACAAAGGATAGACGTGAAACTAAAGTTCCTCTTTCTACCCAGTTTGCAGTGTATCAGCTGGCTCTTCATGTTGGCTAGCATTGAGGTGCACCAGTCATAAACCGCGGGCTTCAAGAACTCCAATGAATAGAAAATAATTGGTCTCGATGCCTGGTGCAAAGAGTCCAACCCTGTGATCCGTGTCAAAACTAGGACCACAATCTTGAGACTCATATTGTTGATCGCTCTGATTGGGAGTTGGCTCCCTACCTTCTATGTCCCTGCAATGTAATGAGTGGCTATGTAATCCTCGATATTCATGTCACTCCCATCTCCCTGAGATTTGAAGTTGACCACCTCACCCTGACGCGACAATCCCATAAAGAAGTAGATGTCCTTGACTTCAATCCTTAATGGTTGTCCATCAAGGTTGAAGGTCTCACTATCCGGATCCCAGTAGTTCACATCAATTGAAGCACTCTCACTTGAGCCCTCATACCTTTGAGAGCCCAAACATTCTATAGCCCACATATTTTTAAGGCCATTTGGGTCCCTAAGTCTCTCTCCACTACAACATCCACCTCTTCATGCTCTCTTTCTCTCCACTCTAGCACCATCCTGCAAGATTCAAACCCATTTTTGAGTTAGCAACGTTTAAAAAACCTTATCCACAGACATATACACGAGCTATAGTGTACAAAGTTGTGTATAGGTCTTCTTATATGCTAGTTGTTTTTCAAACAGTCGTGTATAAGTATGCGTATGCACGACCCAATAAACTATAGCCCGCGTACACCTTAGTTTTAAAGTTTCACCTTAAATAACTTAGAAAAGGAGGCATAATTACAAATTTTAATCCACTGAAAATAAAGAGGAGATAAATATGAATTACCTAGTCCAGACGGTCGTCGATTCCATATCTCGTATCTCCTGCAATCAGCAGTTGAAATTTGGAGTCAATTTGGTCCAAAATCCACTATTTAGGTAAACAATACAAATGGTATAGTAAATTTGCTTTTTTTTTACTATTTATAGCAAATTTTTACCCACTTTACATAGTTTTGTACAATATTTTGGGCTAATGGACTAATATGACAGTGGATGGAGTTGGTTATAGTAATTTTATCCAGGGATTCTTGCAGTTTTCAGTGCCATGTCGCTCATTCGTAAATTTGGAAAGGTATTTTCATTACCCAACATATAGGATAGGTATCCAATCCATCATGCACACTTGCATCATCCTATGACTGCAACTCATATTCCTTAGGTACGAACCCATTTCATAGCGACACAAAACCTTCTATCTACAACTAGAAGTGTCGTTATCGAAGTATGATCCCCTGCTACATTTGGTGCCAATGCCGAGATTTTTGTCTATAGGACTGGGAATCCCTTATAGATAATACATGACATTATGTTTGAACCTCATTTATTACTCATAAACATGCTGACATATACCTAGAGGACTCCCAAATGAGTCTGATTTAAGCTCTTTTCTGACTCTCTCAAAAAGAGAAAATATTGTCGAGTGAACTTGTCTCTTTCACACTTGTAAATTGGATTCGAAAGGATGTCTATTTGGTGCAAGTGTATCCATTTTTAAAACCAAGTAGACGAAGATTACGAAAAAGGATATTTTTTTGGCGTTAAGTTGTAATTGCATCTCATTCTCTTGCTTGTAGTATTGAGCCTATTGTCGGTTCTCTCTTTTGTGCTATAAGCCCTGCACCTCAGTAGTTTGCATCATTATCCAAGAAGATCCTTGTTTATATCCTTTTCATATTGACACCCTACACCCAAGTGGAAACATTCCCCCGAGTTTCCATCTCCCACATGCACCTCCTTGCATTGAGCATAGGTATTTTCCACTACTGGAATGTAACATCCCGCTCTGGCGCACTGAGACCACTTATTTTTTAGGACACTTGCTCGCAAGTGATCTGGACCCTTTTTGATGTTGGACCTTATATATTTGATTATGATCAGATTGACAGATGATATGATGTGTTACTATTCATGTAGACGGGTGCTATTGACTCAGTTTATTGAGTGTGCAGGTTTGTGACCTTGAGGATGCGGAGGCATCGGTAGACCCCCTTGGACTCCGGACTGAGTCAGGGAGTGTGCTTTTGGGTTGATTTGTTTATTATGATGTTGATTTGATGTGATGATTTGATGACGACATTCTGACATGATTATTGGTGATGCAGGCTGACGATAGCTTGTCGACTTGACTCACATATGGAGTAAAGGGGCCACACACCATTGCAGAGGGGTTGAGGGAGAGGGGTGGACAACAGCCCTGCCATCGCCTGCTAGCACTCCCGCCGTGGCTCGAACTATAGGTTAACGATTACCTAGTTCGAGAGGACCCACGATGCCGTGAGGGCCGACTGCGACAGTCGCTCACGATGATTCTAAGGGGCGCGCAATAAGGCCGGGGCCTTATTCCTTAGAGCCCTTAGTCTCCTACTAGCTCACCTAGTGGAGTTTTGACTCCAGGGGTTATAGAGGTCTACCAATCAGTTCAGTCGGCGAGTGGCACCCTTGGAGCACGTGGTGCATCCTGAAGGGCACGTCGCACAACGAATTCTAGAGGCGAGTGGCACCCTTGGCGCACGTGGTGCGA
>ML819855.1:154266-166026 GCA_009831015.1 Picea engelmannii | reverse complement strand
GAGTTTAGGCGATTGTTAAAATCAGTTGCAGAGTCAGACGGTAAGCTACTGCATGTGGGTTGAACCTGGACATGGCCAGACAAACAAGCAATTGTTTTTTGTGTTTGAAACAGATTCAACCTATTCTATTTGCTTCTCTGCGAAGGTGAAAGACAACACACCAGGAAGGTAGTTTGCGACTCAATTGAAAACGGATAGTATTTAAAATGGTCATCAGTGTTCTCATGTGCAAATATCGATAGCCACTGTCAATTTCCAAACATAAACAACGAAATCTCGGGCCCAGCAAAGAGCACAGACATTCTTTACATTATTGCATGGACAACCTACAGGAAGGAGGGGCACCTTCGTACGCATGAAGTGTCAAATAGAATGAAAAATCTGCCTGTACTCTTTTTGTGTGAAACGAGTATCCCTTCATCATTCTCGATGTGGATCTCAGTTTCTATTGTAAATGGATTCGACCAAAACGCTGCAATGTCTACACCACAGAAGGGTTTCTTTATTTTTTTAAAACTGTCAAGTGATGGCTTAAGCTATACCGCGTCTCAGAGAAATACTTTCCCATCCATACATAGCATGAATGGCAGAGGTGAAGGCCCAGACCACTGTTCAACATTGCGCGATTTAACACTGTTGCAGGGCAACTGGACAACTGTTCAACGGAGTAAGGGGTAAGAGATTTGACACCGTTTGCAGGGTGCGATTGGTGTGAAATTACTATCATTTGCAGAGAAAGGATGACAAATAAAAACAATTGAAACAACTAAGTCAGAACCCAACGATTTCCTTTTAAAATAAAACGCGAGTGCTCTACGATTTTTCTTTTTTTAAAGGCTGGAACTGCAGGTAAGAAGGAAAGGGCTGGATAGAAGCTCAGTGTTCTAAATCAACAAGGCGATTCATCCATTTGGATAGTGATGCGTCATGCCTGTAATTTCTATTCATAAGGGTATCTATTACAGAATGACTTCGCCATTACACACCTCCATGTACATACATCAATGCAATATAACTATAACAGATATTGTTAATGACTGTAAATCTATACATCCATAATTTAAATGCTAAAATACAACATTTGGGAAAAATACAACACAAGAGTAATGCAGAAACATAAAGGTCCCAACCAAGGAACAGTAGAACCCAACTAGAACGCTGACCACGATGATTTTAGGAAATCAATTCAACGACAGAAGCTTAAGACAAAATTCCTCCATTAAAATCATCATACAGATCCCATCATAAATTTCTAACGCATTATACTCTATAAAATAAATGAGCGTACCTTTGCCTTGTCGCCTGCATCGAATGAAGTCCATGCACTGCGTGTTACTCCCTCTCGCCAACCATCGAGACTACACCGGTACCTCCCAGCCAACACTAGGGGTACTCTGTTTATTTTGTGTGACGTGCCCTTTATGATGCACCACGTGCTCCAAGGGTGCCACTCGCCTCTTGAATGATTGGTAGACATCAATAACCCTTGGAGTCAACACTTTGCCAGGTGAACTTGTGCGATACTAAGGGCTTCTAAGGAATAAGGCCCCTACCTTATTGCGCGCCCCTTAGAATCATCGCGAGCGACTATCATAGTCTACCCTCACAACATCGTGGGTCCTCTCGAACTAGGTAATTGTTAACCTACAGTTCGAGCCACGGTGGGAGTGCTAGTAGGCTGTGGCAGGGCTGCTGTCCACACCTCTCCCTCAACCTCTCTGGTAGTCGTGTGTGGCCCCTTTACTCCATATGTGAGTCTAGTCGGCAAGCTATCGTCAGCCTGCATCATCAACAATCATGTTATCACATGTCCACATCATATCATCAAATCAAATGTAATATCACAGTAAAACAATCAAACCCCAAAAGCACACTCCCTGACTCAATTTGAAGTCCAAGGGGTTTTGTCAATGCCTCTGCATCCTTAAGGTCCAAAATCTTGCACACTCAGTAAAACTGAGTCAATAACACCTGTCTATGTCAATGTAGTAAACATCATGTCATCTATCATAACGCATCATAATTAAGGACAAATGTTTTAATATCATAATAGTCAGGATCACTTGCGAGCAAGTGTCCTCAAAGAATAAGTTTTCTCAGTGCACTAGAGCGGGATGTTACATACACCCCCTCTTGGTCTAAACTTCATCCCAAAGTTTCTTAGTATAAATGACAAATAAATGTATCACAGTATCTTAGGTCTATCTACCAAACAAAAATGGAAACTGCTGGCACATATCATATGTTTCCTCCCAGGTCGCCGAGTGCGGACTATAATTGTCCCACTAGACCTTGACCTGATCTACCGTTCGATGTCGTAACTGTCGAACGTGATGATCTAAGATGAAAACCGGCTCAGCCATGAGTTCTCCCTCATCTGATACCTGCAAGGAACTCATGTCAATAACATGCGTAGGATCACTGATATAATGTCTCAAAACAGATACATGAAAAACATCGTGCATATGCCTCAAAGAATCAGGCAAGGCTAGTTGATAGGCCACAGGCCCCTTTCTCTCCACAATATCGAAAGGTCCCATGAACCTAGGAGAGATTTTATCTCCCTTTCCAAACTTGATCGAACTCTTATGTGGTTTAACCCGTAGGAAGACTCGATTGTCGACCTCGTAACTACGGTCGACTCGGTGCGCATCGGCATAACTCATCTGTCGATCATGCGCTTCTTTAATCCTTTGTCTTATGGTTTGCATTTTCTCTTCCATTTCTTGGATCGCTTCTATTCCCACTAGGACCCTATCCTCAAGCCGATCCCAACTCAAGGGCATTTGACACGATCGCCCGTAAATAAAATCGAAAGGCGCCATTTTAATGGTGCTTTGGTAACTGTTGTTGTAAGTGAACTCTACTAGAGACAAGAATTCTTCCCAACGCTTTTGTTGGTCCATTACGTACATGCACAACATGTCCTCCAAGGTTTGGTTTGTTTGTTCGATTTGTCCGTCAGTCTCTGGGTGATACGCAATACTAAAGTTAAGTTGGGTTCCCAAGGCCTCTTGGAAACTCGTCCAAAATTGTCTAGTAAACACCGATCCTCGATTGGATATAATATTTTTAGGCACGCCATGCAGCCTCACAATATCACTGATGAAAACTCTAGCTATGTCAGGTGCCTGATACGTCATACGCATAGGAATAAAGTTAGCACTCTTTGTCAGAGTGTCTACTACTACAAAAATCGAGTCATGTCTCCTTGCCGTCAGTGGCAATCCAACAATAAAATCCATCGAAATAACTTCCCATTTCGATTCTGGAATGGCATGTGGTTGAAGTAATCCCGCTGGGTGTCTATGTTTAGCCTTTACCTGCTGACACTCTAGACATCTGGCCACATAGTTGACTGTGTCGGCCTTGATTCCCTTCCATAAGAATAAGGGTTTAAGGTCTTCCCTCATCTTCGTGACTCCCGGGTGAGCCATGTAAACTGCTCTATGAGCCTCACGCAGTATCAACATCCTCAAATCGTCATTTGGAGGTATGTAAATTCGAATTTTAAACCTCAATAACCCATCACTATCAAAAGAAAATCCCTCATATCGTGGTACCATCATTGTGTTTTGTCCGATAAAACCCTCGACCTCTTTGTACCGTTCGTTGTCACACTGTAAAGTTAGAATCTTTTCACGTAGATTCGTCTGAAGAGGCAACACCGAGAAGATGTGTGGCCTCTAACTCAAAGCATCCGTCACTCAGTTCATTGTTCCCTTTATGTAAGTAATCTCAAAGTTGTACTCGCTAAGCAATTTCGACCAACACCGTTGCCGCACGTTCAGGTCGCTTTGCGTAAAAATGTGTTGTAGTCCACAATGGTCAGTCTTTAATTCAAATTTTCATCCAACAAGGTAGTGTCTCCAAACCTTCAAGGCATATACGATGGCTAATAAATCCAAATCGTGCGTCGCGTATTTTTCCTCATGCCTTCTCAGTTTCCTCGAAATGTAAGCGATTACTCGTCCGTCTTGCATCAAGACTCCGCCTAAGCCTTCCTTGGATGCGTTTGTGCATACCAAGAAGTCCGCGTCTATGTCAGGGACCTTTAGTATCGACGTTGTTGTTAACAACTCCTTGAGCCTCCGAAATGCTTCCGCACATTTCTCGGTCCAAACAAACTTCTTGTTTTTCTTCTGCAATTTCGTGATCGGATTTGCTATCTTCGAAAATCCCTGGACAAACCGTCGATAGTATCATGCTAAACCCATAAATATATGCACTTCCATGACATTCGTCGACGCAGGCCATTCCATAATAGCCTCGATCTTGGCTGGATCCACGATGATGCCTTCGCCGGAGATGACATGCCCTAAGTAGTGAATCCTCGATTGATAAAAGAGCATTTGGACAACTTCGCATACAATTTGTGCTCTCGTAGACACTGCAGTACCAAGGGCAAGTGCTCGGTGTGCTCCTGCATCGTCCGAGAGTAGATCAAAATATCATCATTGAATACTTGGACGAACTTGTCCAAGTACTTGCGGAACACCCCGTTCATCAAACTCATAAATACCCCTGGGGTGTTTGTCAGTCCAAACGGTAAAATAGTAAACTCGTAATGTCCAAACCTCATCTTAAAGGCGGTCTTGGGGATGTCATCCTCCTTGATCCGCAACTGGTGGTATACTGATCGCAAATCGATCTTGGAGAACACCATCTCACCCTTCATTTGATCGAACAGATCCTCAATTCTCGACAAGGGATACTGATTCTTGATCGTAGCCTTGTTCAGTTGACGGTAGTCAATGCAAAGACTCCATGATCTGTCCTTCTTCCGAATGAAAATAACAGGTGCACCCCACGGTGACACACTAGGACGTATCAGTCCCAGGTCTAGTAACTCCTTCAGTTGCATTTTCAACTCCTGCAACTCCGGGGTCGACATCCGATAAGGTGTTCTTTCTATCAGTTCGGTCCTTGGTTTTAGGTCTATGGTAAACCCCAATTCCCTTTCTGGCGGCATCCTAGGTAACTCCTCTGGAAATACGTCCGCAAACTCCTTCACCACCGGAAGGTGTTCTATACCTTTTGCTACTCCCTTCTTGTTTAGTGTAAGGATCGCATAAAGCTTTCACCCCTTGCGCATACTCTTTCATAACTGTAAAGAAGAGACGAACCTCAGGGAAAATCCCTGGTGCCGTCCTACGATCACACATCTCTTTCCTTCATCATCAACCAAGCTCAACTATTTCATCTTACAGTTGAGTATCGCCTCATGCGATTCCAACCAATCCATACCAATCACAACATCATAAGATCCTAAGATCGTGACGTACAAGTTGGCCCTCATGAAAAACTCTCCCAGGTTAAGGACACAGCCCATAACCTTTCCTCCAACCTTTTGTTTGGCTCCCGAAGCCATCTCTACGAAGATAAACTCATCATGTTCGACTGCCTTTACCTTAATCCTTTTTAGCGTTGCACCATAAATGAAACTCTCGGTAGCACCGGTATCTATCAAAATACTAAGGGTCTGGTCAGCAACAGTACCTATCATCTCGAGCAAAGTCGACTGGTGCTCTGCCTAGCAGTTATTCACCACTGCATGAATCCGATGGGCCTTGCCCATATCTCCCACTGTAGTGGGTCTAGCTGATCCAGATGCTCTGGTCCTCTCCACAGGACAGTCGCGCTGGTAGTGTGGCTCCCCACACGTCCAACACCCCTTCTTCGGCCCAGTAGTCCTGGTACCTGAAGTAGAAGATGACAACCCACCAGCCTCGAACCCTGGTCTTTTTTGTTGAACAGGACTAAACTGTTGTTGCTGCGGGCGACGCTGTTGCTAATGATGTGGTCCTTAATAAGGTGTCTTCTACTGAGGCGATAGTCGCCAGGGTGTGGTGAAAGTGGATCCCCTCTGGAAGCCATGATATCCTGGCATATGTCTCGTTGATGTCTGGTGCTACTGTGTTCCAGATGAAACCTACCCTACTGGTCTCGCTAGAGTCCTAGTCTGACCCCCACTAATAAGCTCCTCCTCTGCTATGAGGGCCTTCTGGATGGCATCATGCAAGGTTTGAGCATCAAAATCCTAACCTTTTCATGTAGGCTATTGTTAAGGCCGAACACAAACCTGTTGACCTTAAGTTTTTCAGTGTTAAGGTGCGGAGCATACCAGAGCAGTGCCATAAAACGTGACTCGTACTCAGGCACCGTACAACCTCCCTGTCGTAAGGCATTGAACTCATTGAGCTGAGGCTCAATGAATTACTCTGAAAGGTACCTCTCTCAGAACCATTCCTCAAATAGTTCCCATGACACGTCTTCAACAACCATGTTCAACTACGGTAGGAGCGTCTTCCACCATAGAAGAGTCCTCCCCTTCAGTTGAAAGACTGCCATGTGGACCTTCATGTTGGAGGTATAATCGCGAAGTGCGAAGCACATCACCATGTTCTCCAACCATGCCTTGGTGGCTGCGCCATCTGGGGCACCAAAGAACTCGAGAAATTTGACCTTCTCGAGTTCACGGTGAATGCTACAAGTAACGGCCAGTGTGCGCGGCATAACCTCAGTGGGTGTCGACGCCCCGGCCTCATCTCTATCCAAACAACTAATCAGTGCATTGGACATGCACTGAAAGGATCTCATCATCCTAACTACATCGCCAGCTGCTATGTGATCCTGTCCGAGAACCTGTTCGTCTCCCTGGGGGTTAGACCCCTCATGCGTGGATGCTACTGGAGGCATCGCGCTCCCTCCCTTAGCACCCCTTCTTCTACCTCCACGGCGTCCTCTAACCATGATTACCTGCACACACAAAATCAACTTTATTAGCAACAATATATTCAAATCTTGTCAATGAAATCCGTAGCGATCCGAAGTCGTGGGTCGAACCCGCTCGGATACCATATGTAACGATCCTCCTCGTTACGCCGACAAACCTCTTATAACAAGTGCATTTTTTTTTTGTGTGTGTGCGAGTGTACATGGGTAACAAGACGTTATACTCTGTGCTGCCACATGACAACACATCATGATGCATGCAGTTGTGATATCAACATAAAGATCTAAGACGCACATCAACATCTGCCAGTATAGAACAACAATCAACCGACCAAATAAAGGACTGACTATCCACTCATCCTACCCTGCAATGGTTAGGACCTACAAGACACATAAGCAACGCTCAAGCCCAGGTTACCATCAATTTTAACTATTTAAGGTCTCAGGGTTGGCGACTATTCTGAGGAACATGGAGGTGTCTACATCCCACCCGACACAAGCAGACCAAGCAAAACTTGTTTACAACCAAGTACAACAAAAGTTAAAGAATGACAATGTCCTCTACAGAAGGTGCAAGTCAGAAGGACACCGACAAATAACCAACCATTAGTTAAGACTCAGTATTACCTACGACTCATTTTGCAACAAGTCTAGATCAATCACTTCATTTAATTTCCGTCAGTCGATGAGTTACCAACCCAACCTTGAGAATAAGTACATATAAATAATTGCTAATTCCCATTTACTAAATCATAATAATTTATTGGACTTCGTTTGAAGGACCTTACCGTTTATGTGTTGTCAGCATTAATAAAATTTGAATGTCCTTACAATAAATTAACCATATCATTATCTTTATACTACTATAACAAAATAACATAACAATGCTCTTACATTTCATATGTTATCAAATGCAATCATAGCATCCTTCCAAATTTCAAGGACATTTCATTTACATGTTTCAAACGAAAAATTATACTGACCTTACATTAAAATAACATTACAAATAGAATGACAATGATATTTCTTTTGATATGTTATCTAACACTAACAATACACTCTATATTATATTGGAAAACATTACTCTTACATATTTCAGAAACAATAATTACAATGACGTTACCCTTCCAATAACAATATAATTTACAGTCATAATGCATTACTCCTTACTATACCCATTTATGTTATTCATAACAACAAATAAAATTTCAGGAACATTTTCACTAAAATAACAATATCCTTACTTACCTTTTGGGGTTTGATAACATTGCATTAGACTAACAATAGCATTACCCTTTTTATATCACTAACATTGCATTCTATCTTATAATGCAAGAGCAATCTATTACAGTGGCCTAGTATTTACATATTACAATAATAAGACATTAGAGTAACCATCTCTTTGCAAATCATAATAACACGTATGATATCCATAATAGTCACAATTTACGCGTTATTTATATTCCCGTATCATTGCAATGATAAATACAATAAAATAACCCAACAGTACATTCTATAAATTATCAAGCACAAATAAAACTAGCGGCCCAACACTATGCCAAGTAAAACATGAAAATTAGCAAAGAGACAGCTGGGAATGCGTGCCAGGTATCGATGATCAATTTGGCAACTAGAGAAATGGTAACTGTTAGAACCAGGAGTCCACTCAGAATTTTTCTGACCACGTCATAAAAAAAAATCCTTTCACAACTGCATGTCATGCTCTTGCAGAGGTAAATGTAATAAAAATATTAAATCATAATTTGCAGGGCGAAGGGTCACGACTTGACAGCTGGCAGGGGTGAGTTTAGTCGATTGTTAAAATCAGTTGAAGAGTCAGAAGGTAAGCTATTGCACACGGGTTGAACTTGGACATGGCCAGACACCCAGGCAATTGTTTTTTGTGTTTGAAACAGATTCAGCCTATTCTATTTGCTTCTCTGCGAAGGTGAAAGCCAACACACCAGGAAGGTAGTTTACGACTCAATTGAAAACATATAGTATTTAAAATGGTCGTCAGTGTTCTCACGTGCAAATCTCAATAGCCACCATCAATTTCCAAATATAAACAACGAAATCGCGGGCCCAACAAAGCGCACAGACATTCTTTGCATTATTACATTGACAACCTACAGGAAGGAGGGGCACCTTCGTACGCATGAAGTGTCAAATAAAATGAAAAATCTGCCTGTACTCTTTTTTTGTGAAACGCGTATCCCTTCATCATTCTCGATGTGGATCTCAGTTTCTATTGTAAATAGATTCGATCAAAACGCTGCAATGTCTACACCTCAGAAGGGTTTCTTTATTTTTTTAAAACTGTCAAGTGAAGGCTTTAGTTGTACCATGTCTCAGAGAAATCCTTTCCCAGCCATACATAGCACGACTGGCAGAGGTGAAGGCTCGAACCACTGTTCAACATTGTGCGTTTTAACACTGTTGCAGGGCAACTTGACAACTGTTCAATGGAGTAAGGGGTAAGATATTTGACACCATTTGTAGGGCGCAATTGGTGTGAAATTACTATCGTTTGCAGAGAAAGGATGCCAAATAAACACAATTGAAATGACCGAGTCAGAACCCAACGATTTCCTTTTAAAATAAAACGTGAGTGCTCTACGATTTTGTTTTGTTTAAAGGTTGGAAATGCAGGTAAGAAGGAAAGGGCTGGACAGAAGCTGAGTGTTCTAAATCAACAAGGTGATTCGTCCATTCGGATAGTGATGCATCATGCCTGTAATTTCTATTCATAAGGGTATCTATTACAGAATGACTTTTCCATTACACGCCTCCATGTACATACATCAATGCAATATAACTATAACAAATATTTTTAATAACTGTAAATCTATACATCCATAATTTAAATGCTAAAATACAACATTCGGGAAAAATACAACACAAGAGTAACGCAAAAACATAAAGGTCCCAACCAAGGAACAATAGAACCCAGCTAGAACGCTGACCACAATGATTTTAGGAAATCAATTGAATGGAAGAAGCTTAAGACAAAATTCCTCCATTAAAATCATCATACAGATCCCAACATAAATTTCTAATGCATTATACTCTATAAAATAAATGAGCGTACCTTTGCCTTGTCGCCTGCCTCAAATGAAGTCCGCGCGCTTCGTGCCGCTCCCTCTCGCCAATCGTCGAGACTACACCGGTACCTCCCAGCCAATGCTAGGGGTACTCTTCTCCCCCCTTAGCCCCCCGAGCCACAAAGGGTCCACACACTATCCAGACGGTATGTCTATGATCAGGGGATCAAATTTTGCTCAATTTTCAAAGTGCTCAGAATGCAACAAAAATAGCTCCATTGTGTCCGTCTCGTCTTCCTAATTCCGGCAGTATATTTACTTTCGCAAACGGAGTCCGTATGGAGGAGATATCGCGATCTGTTAGCCAAGACAAACAGGCAAAATTTTGGGATGCTGACTGTACCTGTCCGTACTGTACCTGTACGTGGCAGGGCTGTACCATTCGATGACGTGGAATTACAGTGATGTGGCGGATTTTGGTTGGTCGATTTTTAGGTGAGTATGGTGTTGACACGTATTCGTTTTGGGCGAATAATATGAGGACACGTGGCCCAACCCGAGGGCACCACGTGTCGCTCATTCTTTGGTCATTATGTTTATATGTAAAATTGTATTGGGAGTCCATGGAGTTTGACCCCTCGACCTCCCATAGCAGAAACTTTGTAAAGCCTCCGCTAACCACTATGCCGCCCATTGTTCCTTTTCATATGGGTTGGCGCCTTTGTATTTAAGTTTGAAGGTTGTATTATTTGGAAAGGGGGGCGGGTCAGGGCTTAGCCCTGACCCATATTTTATACCATACATATAAAACATATGTTATAACCATATGTTATATAACATATGCGCGCGGGTGTATTGATCCAAAGTTTATGCATTGTATTGTGTATCAACTGTTTGCACGCGAGTTATAACATAAACCGTAACATGTGACCATATTAAATGTTGTGCGCGGTTTGGAGCGCGAGTTGGTTATATGGTTTAGAAACAGACCTAACCATTTTCCAAAGCGCGCGGTCCTATGCGCCATGTGCCCAAGTGTCGAGGCAGTTAGGGGCTGGTGCACCCTTAACCGTCCTACGGTTTGTACCGGTGCGCGGTTGCATACGGGACTGAGTTTTTACGCTTAAATGGGAGTGTGAGCCAGGTTTGCATTACAGAGGTGTGATTTGTAGAACCAGAGACAACAGAGTTGAAGAGGAAGACTTCAAGGAGGCTAACTTCTTCATTTTTCGACCGATTGAGGTGCCGAAAGAGCCCAGACAGGGGTTTTGGGACGTTGGGAAGCCATTGGAGCAGTCGATTTGTCATTTTGAGCATCGTAAGGCATGTTTTTGAGCACTTTGAGCAATTTAATAATAATGATCCATTGGAAGTTGGACCAAGAGATGTAGCCCGGAGAGGGGTGAACTCCTTTATCAAGTTGTTGTGTTTATGTGCTGATGTTCATTGTTTTATGCTACTGTCTATGTGTATTTTACATAAGTAATCCTTTATTATGTGTTGCAAATTGATCTGGTTGCTTTAAACACATAACATTTTTACTTGCAATAATTATTCAAATTTTTCAAGTCTTCTTCAATTTTAGATCAAGTTGGTATCAGAGCACTGGTTTTGAAGACTTGATTGTTTGCAAGTTTTGTTTCTGATGCTCACAAGGTTGAAACTCACAAGAGGAGAAGGTCAACTTGTGGATCCAAGTTCTTATCCGATGAGGAGGAAGCAATTTCATTCACCGCAAGTTGCAGAGAGACATTCACCAAGCATGGCACATGCAGAAGATCATGAACGTGTTCCAGATGAAGAAGCAGACTTCAGACAGACTATCATACAGATGAGAGATATGATGAAAGTCATAATGGAACGGACCATGATGTCGGAGGGTGAAGGCTCTAACCCTTCAATGCATAAGGGAGGCGGTGGTGACAAGACTCCAGGCAGAGATGGAGGGAATGGTGCTTCTCCACCACCCTCTCCTCCTCCA
>ML819855.1:125649-154166 GCA_009831015.1 Picea engelmannii | reverse complement strand
TCCCTTCAAAATTGTCGGCAAGATTGGTAACAATGCTTTTCGTTTAGATTTGCCTCCATATATGCAGATGTATGCAGTTGTTAATGTTGAGAATTTGAAGTTGTATGAGCCTCTGTTGATTGATGATCAAGGAGAGCATGTTCGGATTCCTTCCATAGATGATTTTTCTCCAGCTTATCTAACAGAACTGCAGGAAGACACCATACTTGACAGGAGGATGCGAACTTTGAAGTGAGGAAATGTGGAGTATTTGCGAGTTGGTCTTAAAGGGACGAATCCAAGCAAGGCCAAGTGGATTGGGGTTGGAAGGGTGAGGGAACTATACCCTCATCTTCACATAGACTGAGATAGTCTTTTGAAGGTCCAAAAGCTTCCCAATGGGTAGGTGTGGTCAGGGGATCAAATTTTGCTCAATTTTCAAAGTGCTTGGAATGCAACGAAAACAGTGCCATTGCGTCCATCTCGTCTTCCTGATTCCGGCGATATATTTACTTTCGCAAACGGAGTCCGTATGGAGGAGATATCGCGATCTATCCGCCAAGCCAAACAGGCAAAATTTTGGGATGCTGACTGTACCTGTCCGTATAGTCCGTACGGTGACATGGCAGGGTTGTACTATTCGATGACGTGGTAGTACGGTGACGTGGTGGATTTCAGTTGGTCGATTTTTAGGCGAGTACGGTGTTGACACGTGTTCGTTTTGGGTGAATAATATGAGGACACGTGGCCCAACCCGAGGGCACCACATGTCGCTCATTCTTTGGTCATTATGTTTATATGTAAAATTGTATTGGGAGTCCACGAGGTTCGACCCCTGGACCTCCCATAGCAAAAACTTTGTAAAGCCTCCGCTAACCACTATGCCGCCCATTGTTCCTTGTCATATGGGTTGGCGCCTTTGTATTTAAGTTTGAAGGTTGTATTATTTGGAAAGGGGGGCGGGTCGGGGCTTAGCCCCGACCCATATTTTATACCATACATATAAAACATATGGTATAACCATATGTTATATAACATATGCGCGCGGGTGTATTGAACCAAAGTTTATGCATTGTATTGTGTATCAACTGTTTGCGCGCGAGTTGTAACATAAATCGTAAAATGTGACCATATTAAATGTTGCGCGCGGTTTGGAGCGCGAGTTGGTTATATGGTTTAGAAATGGACCTAACCATTTTCCAAAGCGCGCGGTCCTATGCGCCATGTGCCCAAGTGCCGAGGCGGTTAGGGGCTGGCGCGCCCTTAACCGTCCTACGGTTTGTACTGGTGCACAATTGCGTACGGGACTAAGTTTTTACGCTTAAATGGGCGTGTGAGCCAGGTTTTCATTACAGAGGTGCGATTTGTAGAACCAGAGACAACAGAGTTGAAGAGGAAGACTTCAAGGAGGCTAACTTCTTCATTTTTCGACCGATTGAGGTGCCGAAAGAGCCCAGATAGGGGTTTTGGGACGTTGGGAAGCCATTGGAGCAGTCAGTTTGTCATTTTGAGCATTGTAAGGCATGTTTTTGAGCACTTTGAGCAATTTAATAATAATGATCCATTGGAAGTTGGACCAGGAGATGTAGCCCGGAGAGGGGTGAACTCCTTTATCAAGTTGTTGTGTTTATGTGCTGATGTTCATTGTTTTATGATGCTGTCTATGTGTATTTTACATAAGTAATCCTTTATTATGTGTTGCAAATTGATCTAGTTGCTTTAAACACATAACATTTTTACTTGCAATAATTATTCAAATTTTTCAAGTCTTCTTCAATTTTAGATCAGTCTAGCTCCCAGCTCACCTCGCAAGGCCGAGCTACCACTCCTATCCGAGCTGGGAAATCCCAACTCCCCACAAGTAATCAGTCAAGTCACAAATCTGATAGCGTAATGTTACACTAACAGTTGATCCCCTTCTTCCTCCTCCTTCCTCTCTTTTATAGAGTTTTAGAACTTCCCACTTTCCCCAAATTTCATTTACTTTAAGTTTTAATAAAATCTTCTAAAAATTCTCTTTCGTACAAGTGTCATTCACCCCCCACATTTATCCATTAACTATTTTCTTTAATTTATTAAATTGTCTTATTTCCCTCACCCACCTAGAGTTACTCCTAAATTTACTCCTAGGTGCCCCTAGATTCCCTCACAGGTTTTAAATAGTTTCCCTAAAATGAAAATGCTAAGTCAGTTCGAAATTAGAAGGTTCTTGAATGCAGATTCTTTACTAAGTGACCTCTTTCTTTTTACCATAAGTTCCCTCTTTCCTTTATTATGTTTCCTCCATTCCTTATTTTCCTAATTTTTATTATTCCCTTCTTTCCCCTTTTTATTAGAGCCAAAAATGGCAGTTGCGCAAATTAACCTCTTTTCCTTTTTATTAATTATTTAGTATCTTTTACACTTTCACAAGTTAAACAATTAAATTCTTCTTTACAATTTTAAATCCACTGATTTTAGTTAAATTCTTACTCTCTTCATTTTACCCCCAAAATCTCATGAAGACTAAGACTATTACTTAAGTGGTTTTTAGTCTAATTTTTATTTTTTTATTTTTATAGGGTATTTTTCTTAAGGTTTAGACAAAATTTTACCCTAGAGAAGTTTTAGACTTAGGACTTAGATTCTGAACTAGGTGACATTTAATTAGGGAAGTTATTTAAGAATTTCTTAATGTGTTAAATGTCTTAGGGACATCTAGGTTTGTTCCTTCATCATCATCAACGCAACGTGCCCTTCAGGACGCACTACATGCTCCAAGGGTGCCACTCGCCTCTTTTGTTTCTTTTGTGCGACGTGCCCTTTAGGATGCACCACCTGCTCCAAGGGTGCCACTTGCTTCTTTTGTTTCTTTTGCACGACGTGCCCTTCAGGATGCACCACGTGCTCCAAGGGTGCCACTCTCTTCTTTTGTTTCTTTTGTGTGACATGCCCTTCAGGATGCACCATGTGCTCCAAGGGTGCCACTCACCTCTTGACTGATTGGTAGACATCAATAACCCCTGGAGTCAACACTCTACCAGGTGAACTTGTGGGAGACTAAGGGATTCTAAGGAATAAGGCCCCCTCCTTATTGTGTGCCCCTTAGAATCATCACGAGCAATTGTCGCAGTCTGCCCTCACGGCATCGTAGGTCCTCTCGAACTAGGTAATTGTTAACCTACAGTTCGAGCCACAACGAGAGTGCTAGTAGGCTGTAGCAGGGATGTTGTCCACACCTCTCCCTCAACCTCTCTGGCAGTCGTGTGTGGCCCCTTTACTCCATATGTGAGTCTGGTCGGCAAGCTATCGTCAGCCTGTATCATCAACAATCATGTCAGAACATGTCCACATCATATCATCAAATCAAATGTAATATCACAGTAAAACAATCAAGCCCCAAAAGCACACTTCCTGACTCGATCCGGAGTCCAAGGGGTTTTGTCGATGCCTCTGCATCCTCAAGGTCCAAAACCCTGCAAATCGAGTCAATAGAACTTGTCTATGTCAATGCAGTAAACATCATGTCATCTATCATAACGCATCATAATTACGGACAAATGTTTTAATATCATAATAGTCTAGATCACTTGCGAGCAAGTGTCCTCAAAGAATAAGTTTTCTCAATGCGCCAGAGTGGGATGTTACAGTTGGGGTGAGGAGTGAGTGGAAGAGCCAACTCTATCCAACTAAAAATTTGATAAAAACAATATGCATCCAACCATCTACAAATGAAGTATGAATAAAGTATATTAATATTAATCACATCTTATATTTAAGTGCATCCTATATTTAAGTACATATCATATTCAAGCCCTACCCCCTAACCTTGAATGGGAGGCTGATACCACATCGGTATTACAAGGGCCTTTGCATGACCTTCTAAGAAAGGTAGTATATTTAATAGTAAAGTTTAATAGTGAAGGAAATACAATTGCATATGAACATAATATAAATTATGAATGTAGGTTACAATTGCATAAGATTGTTCACAATGATGTTGTTTGTAGGTTGTTTCCACTCAACTTTGAAGAAGAATAAACTTGTGGAGTTGGTATAATATCCTAACACCATCTTGAAGACAAGATAGGCATGTATTTGTGATTATTTTATTGTTTTTTTAATTTCTTAAACTATATGTTTGCATGTTTTTTGTAATTTTTTATTTTAATTAAAAAATGTGACATAATATATATGAACTCCCTTATTAAATTGCAACAAAATAATTAAGATGGAACTCAAAGACAATCAAATCCCCACATAAGCAACATGAAGGCATAGAAAACCCCAACCCACCACACCCACCAAACATAAACACAAAAAATGATGAAGGGTTGACCACTTTGAGATTAATTATCCATGGATTAAGGGGTACAAGAGATCCTAGCCGATTGTCACTGGCCACTTCATTGGATTCCATTGTATCATCCATTGCAACTTCCCAAGGGAAATTAACTAGTATTTTTTAATACAGGGATAATATGTTCGAGTATTAAAAGACTGGACTCAATAAAAACCAATTTAGAGACTTGAATATTTCAAAACAAGATTTTATGTCTCTATTTATTGATCCTAGATCTGTACTACAACCACCAGTCAACAAGAAATGTATTTTTATAGATTGGTGCATCCACCCACAAATTCGTGATAACTAGATGGACAGATCATTCATGGTGTTTAGTAAACCTCTTGTTGGAATACTGAGATGGGGTGAATCAATATTAGTGATTTTAATCCTTTTTACCACAATGTATATTGTTTACTTTATGAGAATATTATCAATAACATTACATATGAGTAGTATATATAAGAAGTGAACAATAAGAAATCACACATAAACATGGTACACCAATATTTTACCTAGAAACCAAATGTGGGAGAAAAACACAGAATGCTTTTCTTTTATTGTCAAAAGAAATACATTCATAGGAAGCACCAACTTCCTTGTTTTCCAGCTACAACTAGAAGGAAGCTACAACCCCTTGGTTTCTCAGGATCGAACCTGAAGGAATATACAACTCTCTGACTCTCTCGCTCCAACCAAAAAGAGGCTACAACCCCCTATGTTCTTCGTCTACAACCACCTATTATTTCCCTATCCAAACACCCTGAAGTATAAGTGCCAAATAACTAATGAAACCATTGTCACTCTACCACTATTAAACATGTCATTGTAAATCTATACCAAACTATAATCAACCTGTGCCAATGACATGTACCAACTTGTACTCAATCTGTACCAATAACCACATGAACATATCAGATCTGATAACATATATTTCATACCCAATATCAAAATTATATATCGCAAACCCAGTACAAATGTGTCTCTCTAATCATGTTCCATACATATGAAATCAATCATAACCATGTATAATAAACCCTCACATAAAACAAGTATCAAACCCTTAATGTTATGCAGCCTCAAATTGTACCAAAAACCTATACTAACACATCTCAACCCAAAACCCTCAACCATGTACCAAGAAATACAAGATATTCCTCAACAATTAACCCGACAAAGTGTGCTCATGATAAACAATAAATATACTAGAAACGTACTTCTATAAATCTATCTCATATAGTATGTACCATACAACCAATATTCCCTCTAGGAAAAACCATCAATCTCCCATAACCATGTCTCATGCAAGCACCAACATCCAACTACACATAAACATATAACATACCTTTTGATCCTGTAGATAGATCTATTATACCTGACCTCTATCAACTTTCTTGTAGCTTCCAAATCACCTGTGGCTACTGAAATTGCCACTTTTTGTAGCTACCAAAACCTGCAACTATGTAATCACCCACAGGTACTGAAACTACTAGTTTTTGTAGCTATCGAAACCTATGGCTACAAAAACACCCACGGCTACAGAACTGTCGAATTCCTGCATCTAATGAAACTTTCTCTTTCTCAGACTTGTGCAACTTCAGAGATATCAATGAGTACCTTAAATAAACCTTTCACAAGATAAATATTCAATATGTTCAATAGGTGTAAATGGGAGTCCCTTTCTCTCTTCTTTATACTCTCCAAGTGGCTTCCTTTATGGGTTATATTTTAACTGTTTTCCCCAACTTCCCTCTTTTAGGGCTAACCCACTTTAAACTACTTTACCACTTGCAACCACTTTATCCATAATTAATAAGCTCGCCACTTCTTGTTGCAACTAATTTATTTTTAATTATTTTCTTATTACAACAAATTTTCCCATGATTAAATCCTAGTTACAACCAATTTGACTAGTAAACATATTCTAGGAGCTTCTAGAATAATTGACTTATTTAACCTTCTATGGGATTCTAGATAACTCATTAGGGTTCTCCAACTTCACAAGGCCATATCTCCCTAACCGTGAGAAGTTATGTAACATACTACATATCACCGAAAATGACACGACATGTACTATCCATCTACAAATTCACTAATATTCATTACAATATTCCTCATACAAACTTAGGTTCATTAACCACACCTCTAGGGCTACTATAATTTTCTACTAAACTTGCTTCAAGGGTTGAAATCAATGAAAACCAACCCAATCAACAATATTCCCCTTTGGAATTTACGAAAACACTCTGTATATTGATGAAATGATGATGGTTGTTGCTCATGCTCCCCATGTGACCATCGCTACCCATGGAATCATGCCTCTGATTAGTCTCTCTGCCCCTTTGACATCAATGGAAAAGGGAATATTCCCTTTGAGGTTGCTCCCCCTATCTAGACTGTCCTTTGGGATACTCCCCATGTCTGAACTATCCTTGGAACTATAATTTTCCTCATCATTGGTGCTTCCTTGTGTAATTCTATGAAATATATGAAAAGCATTCAAAATTAAATGTGGGGATAAAACTATTCCCAATTTCTGTTGAAGTTACTCAAAGGATTCCCTTGGAAACAGTTTGGTGAAGATATATACGATTTGTTTTTTTGTCCCAACATAGTTGACCTTGATGTTCTTCTCTGCAAATTGTTCCCATAGAAAGTGAAACTTGATTAGAATGTGTTTTGTCCTCAAGTGCATCATTGAATTCCTTGAGATATTGATGGCGCTAGTGTACTTGTCACAAAATATAGGAATGGATTATCATATTCAAACTGTATATCCTTCAAATTTTGCTTCATTCATAGTACCTAGTTACAACATGTTGTTATTGTAATGTACTATGTTTCTTTTGTAGATAAGGATATTGAAGACTATTTCTTTCCTAACCACGATACCAGACACTCACCCAAGTAAAAAGTTTCTCCACTTGTACTTCTTCTATCATCAATACTACCTTCCCAATCTGCATCTGTGTAGGAAATAAGAGATAGATCGTTTCCTTTCGGATACCATAATCCAAATTTTTATGTACCTTTTAGATATTTGAATATCCTCTTCACTTCCATAGCATGTTCTTCCTTTGGTGCTGCTTGAAACGTTACCACCTGTCCAACTTTCTGCATCACATCTGGTCTAGAATATGTCACATAGAGTAAACTTCCAATGCTCAATCTATGTTGCCTCTGGTCTGCATCCTTTGAATCATCATCCTTACTTAACTTGCAGTTGGTCTGTATAGGGGTACTGATTGGTTTGCAATTTTCCATTCCAAACCTTTTTATCATTTATTTGATATACTTATTCTAAGAGATGAAGATACTTGTGTTTCTCTGGCATATTTGTAGTCCCAAAAACAAGGACAATTCTCCAATAAATGACATCTCGAACCCATTTTGCATGTCTTTGGAAAATGTCTGACTCATCCTGTCATCATCACTATCGAAGATAATATCATCAACATAAACTTCAATTAACATGATACTATCTTGATTTAACTTTATGTAGAGGTTGATGTCTACATTTCCTTTCTTAAACCCTTGTTGCTATATGTATCTATCCAGTCTTGAATACCATGCTATGGTATATATTTTTAAGACCATATAGGGACTTATTCAACCTGCAAACAAAACTTTCCTTCTCTGATAATTGAAATCCTTCAAGTTGCTCGATGTAGACCTCTTCCTCAAGGTATCTATTTTGGAATGATAGATTTTACATCCATATGATATACTTAATATTATTAGAGCATGCATAAGCTAGAATAAACCCAATTTCTTCCATTCTGGAAACTGGGGAAAAGGTATTAACAAAGTCTATACCTTCAAATTGAGCATAACATTTACATACCAACCCTTCTTTGTCCCTGGTAACATGTCCATCCTTATTCAATTTGTTTCTAAAAACCCACTTTGTACCTGTCACATTCTTATATTTTGGCATTGGAACCAGTTCCCAAGTGTCATTCATTTCTATTTGATCTAACTCCTCATTCATAAATTTGATCTATAATTCATCCTTGCTCTCTTCTTCAAAACCATTGGGCTCAATAGTAGATAGTAGTGCTAGATGTTGATGTTTTGATGAAAGGATTCTTCTTCTGGTTTCAACTCCTACTTCTTTATTTCCAATAATATGTTCTGATGGATAATTCTTCTACACTCCTCTGCTAGGTGTCTTTGGAGGTACCTGAAGATGTTGCTTCTCTTGCTATGTTTTTGACTTATCTTCTTCTTCCTCCTATGTTTCTTCTTCATTTAACTCTTCTTCATGATTCTATTTCTTTGAATCTTTGTTTTCTTCTTCTATTCTTTGTCCATATGTCTCATCAATTGTCACATTGATTCATTCAATTATTCTGTTGAGTCTTAGACTGAAGCATTTGTATTCTTTCCTTTTTCTTGAGTACCCAATCAGTATGCCTTTATGAAATCAAGAATCAAATTGTTTTGATCATGTCTCCTTCCCTTTTGATGTATCATTTTCTCCCAAATACTCTGAAGTGCTTCACATTCACTGGTCTTCATTTCCATATCTCATATGGGGTCTTATCAATGTTATTTCTTAGCATTCCTCTGTTATGAATGTGAATTGTTGTATGCCCTACTTGTACCCAAAAAATGTTTGTCAACTTGGAATCCATTAACATGTTTATGGCCATGTCCTATACAGTTTTGTTCTTCCTTTCAATCACTCCATTTTTTTGAGGTGTCATGGATACTACGAATTTCCTCTTTATCCCATGTTCACTGCAGAAATCCATGAACTCTTTTGATGTAAATTCCCCTCCATTGTTTGATCTCAAACACTTTATTTTCAACCCTGTTTCAATTTCAACCATCTCTTTGTATGTCTTGAAGCTCTCCAATTCCTCTGACTTATTCTTTAGAAATCATACTACAAATATCCTTCTGTAGTCATCAACCAATATCATGAAGTATTATTCATGTTTTAGTCTATTTTTACTTGTTGGTCCAACTAGATCGGTATGTAGAATCTATAATGGCTTTGTTGTAGAGTATTATTTTTTCTTGAACTGTGTCCTGGTCTATTTTCCCTATAAATAATGCTTACATAGAATATTGTTTCGTCTTGAGATATAGGGAATTTATCTTATTTCTTCCATTTTTCCAAATTTCACAAGATTATCAAAGATTGTGTGACCCATTCTTCTTTTCTAGATCCAACTTTCATCTTCCTTTCCTAGGAACCATTTTTTTTCCAATTTCATTTAGTACATATATATTGCTTGGATTTCTCATAGTTGTAGCCACCAATATGTCTGACACTACTTTTCTCATTTTGCATTTCTAATAATCAAACACAAGTCTGTGTCTTTGGTCACACATTTGAATCAAACTTAGTAGATTGTGTTTCATGTCTTCAATTAGTAGAACATTTTCTACTTTGGCATCCTTGCTTCTGAGCTTAACTATCCCTTTTCGAATAATTTATGTTGAGTTGTCATTTCTAAATGTAAATGATACATATGTTTCCTTATTCAATGTTAGAAACCTGTCCATATCACTTGCCATATGCTTTGAACTATTCGAAAACACATGTATTCCAATAGAGGACGAACACCTTTAGTAATCACTCACATAACCATATCAAAGATCAACACACCGATGTTTTCACATGATAACACCCCTACAGGGAAACATCCATGACCCCAACCAACATGACCACTTGGAGAAGTTTATTAATGCAAGGAAAACAATTACAGAGAGATTTTACAAGAGAGTTTCTCACAATTGATCATCGACAAATTACCCTCCATACTCTTTAAATAGAGATCATGGACCAATTTGGTGTTAAACCATGGATCAATGGTCGTTAATATCAAGGAGAGTATGAACCGTCAGATCACTCTATGTTGGGAAAATATCATGACCGTCGGATTTCCTAACTACAAATGCATACTAATGCATACTAAAGAAACACACTAGAAAACACAATTTTACCTAACGACACAATAGACCAAGTAGATCTTACTAACTCCTAAGTGTCTAAATATCCTAACATCCCCCCTTAAGAACAACTTGGGATAGGATTGAAGGATTTACAATAGTGACACAATAGGATAAGGAAGGAGGAATTAGAGCCTATTCCCCCTTAATGAAAACTTCCTGAACTCCTAACATGGATCGAAGTTTGGAAAACTTCGCTTCTGTAAGAGACTTTGTGAAAATGTCTACAATTTTATCTTTTGTAGGGAAAAAGAGTACTTCAATAACTTGATCATGAATGAGCTTTTTGATGAAGTGCATGTGTAGCTCTATGTGTTTTCTACGCTGATGTTGAAATAGTTCTTTGGCAAGCTTGATGGCACTCTAATTGTCACACCAAAGGCTGGTCGGATGCTAGTGCTGGAATCCAAACTCTGAAAGGATCTATCAAAGCCACAGGGCTTCCTGACTTGCATTTACCACTGCTCGGTATGCTACTTCTACTAAAGAAAGTACAATAGCCTATTGTTTCTTACAAACCCAAGTGACAGGTCCTGAAAGTAGACTTCCGATCATCAGTGTCGTCAGCCCAATCTGAATCAGTGAAACCAACCAATAAAGGAATCCCCCCTGAACTGTAATGTATCCCGAACTGAACTGTACCACAAACATAGTGAATTATCATTTTATCTTATTTCTAATGGCTTTCATGGGGTGTTTTCATATATCAAGCAACAAGACCAACAACAAAGGAAATCGCAGGATGGGTACAAGTCAAGTATAAGAGGCTACCAACTAACTGACAGTATAGGGTGGCATCAACTTCAGGAGAAGTACAAGTGGCAGAGATATTGACTCCAGACTGGAAGGGAGAAGGGGTTGGTTTACAATCGTCCATGTGAAAGTGATGAAGAAGGTCACAAGCATACTTAGACTGGGAAAGCAAAATTCCTTCATTGGTTTGCAAAACTTGGAGGCCAAGGAAATAGTGCAAAAAGCCTAAGTCTGTCATTTCAAATTTATTATTAAGGATGGTTTTCACATGGTTTAAAAGTTTTGAGTCACTACCAGTAAGGATAAGGTCATCAACATAAAGGACAAGGATTATGATATGTCTTCCTACTTTCTTGGTATAGACATTAGGATCAGAATGGCATCTAGAGAATCCAGTGGCAATAAGAAATCTATCCATTTTGGCGTACCAAGATTAGGGAGCTTTCTTGAGACCATAAAGATATTTCTTGAGGCGAAAAACAAGGCTAGAGTCATTCTGCACATAGCCAGGAGGTTGTTCCATGTAGATTTCTTCTTGCAAATCTCTTTGCGAGAAGGTGGGTTTAACATCCATCTGATGGACCTCCCATTTATGTGAGGCAGTAAGGGCAAGAACAAGGCGGATGGAATTCATTTTTTCTACAGGGGAAAAGGTTTCATTATAGTCAATCCCTTCAACTTGGGAAAATCCTTTGGAAACTAACCAAGCCTTGTGTCTTTCAACACTTCCATCTGATGCATCTTAGTTTTGTAGACCCATTTTCATCTAACAAGTTTTCTTCCTTTTGGAAGAGGTACAAGATCCCAAGTATCGTTTTCCATTAAATAACGATACTCTTCATTCATTGTTGTATCCCAACCTGGATGACCTAAAGATTCTGCAAATGTCTATGGATCATGAGTTTCTGAAACTTGAGCCAAAAGAGAATAATCTCACTGGAACTGTGAATGTGTCTGACCTTGATCCGAAGAATCACCGACAAGATCACCAGCTGCTTCTCGTGTTGAATGGACCCATCTAGGAAGCGGTGGAGCTAGTGTTGGTTCAGGTTCAAATGAATCATCTAGAGGAAGGTGAGAAAGTGTTAAGCATCAAAATTACTCATTGCAATGATGGCTAAATGTCGTCATTATAAATATTGCAAGTGTCGCATATTGTTTGCAAGTGTCTCTAGTGTCGCAAACATCACACTGCCTATGTCTTCTCCTTAACGACATCGTAAGGACACTAAGACACCTCAAAGACTAGTTTGAAGAAGGAAAATCAATTGACAGAAGAGTACAAACCTTGTGCCACTGGAAAAAGCCACTAAAACATCAATTTTGGGAAGGAGCGCTCCCCTACCTATTGACAGGGAGCGCTAGCACTTTGTACTCCCTTACAGAGGAGCGTTCCAGTTCTCTATGCCCATTTTGAGGGAGAGCTACTCCTTTTTGGGTGAAATTCGGTTTGTTGGAGAAAATGAGGGGACAATCCCCTCAATATTTGAAGGTAGTTGGGTTCGAATCTTGGGTCAAGGAATGATCCTAGGAGATATCCACAACTGAAGGAGAGGACTCCTCAACTTATCCTAAAGATCTCTCAATTGGTTAGGCCTCTCTAAACCTATATAAGGAGGCCTCCTCATGGTAGAATATATATGGAGATTGAGAATTACATCGAACTTATGATCTCATGAGTGAGATGTCATCAAAGAAATCAATAGAGATTATTTGAGCAAATGGGTTGGACAAGGAGAACTAGAAGGAGTTATTTCACCTTCATCCAAAGGATTGTAAGTACTTTTACTTGTTCTCATTAATAATCAATGCTTGACCTATTTCTTTCAAATTTATGCTTGTTCCACATGACTTTTTCTGCAGTAGATGGATCTGTGTTTGAGCTAATCTCAGTAGAGTAGGAAGTCTTTTGTACCTTTGTTTGTTTTACATTACCTATTAGGGAGCTCAAGATCAAAGCTCAGCCTAGACTTTGCAAGGACGAACATCGCTAATAAAGTACATATCTTTCTCCTTCTCTTTCATTTATTATCTTGATTAGATCTAAAAGGAAGTTAGTGTCCATGTTAATCACTTTTATGTCTTGGCCTTAGGAGTATAGAGACCAAGAGGGAATCCACTTGTCCGCAGGGGGATTCACCTACAATAGAAATTGTCAACTCCATTGATGAGGAGCTCTGATTTTGGTTTCCATTCCTAGATCTTGTTTTGGCCTTTTGCCCACTCTTTTGACCCTCTCCATATTGTTTTTTTTTTATTCTTCGATTTGATTGATTGCCTCTTTATTTCATCTCATTCACCCTGATTGACTGAGTCTATTTGGAAATTTGTTTTTCTGAACACTTTTCTGAGTTTTGGGAGCAAAGCGCTCCTCTTCTGTTAGGCAGAGCATTGGAATTCTCTAGTGCCCCTTACACCAGAGCGCTACCCCCTTCTATGAGAAATTCTCCAAAATTCACATTCTCTGAAGCTATTTCTTAATCTTGGCATTGGCTCAGAAGTTTTATAAATCTTAGTTCCTCTTGGTATTGGGCTTCAACACCCTGTCTTCTAAGAATTAATCTCTTCTTGTTTGGGATTTTGACATTTTCTTTCCTAGCTTTGAGATCACTCTTCGTCTTTGTTGATTTAGAGTTATCTTATTGTTTTTCTTATCATTTATCTGGTTGATTGGAAACCTTTGTGAGGAATTTCAAATATCTATGCACCATCCCGTCCGATCTTTGAGGTCATTTTTGCCCAAACCTTTTTAAATTTTTCTTTTGAGTCTTTGGTTCTCTTTTTGAAAATTTTGTTGTCTTTGTCTTTCTTGTTCAATCTCAACGAGAGAGTGTTTTTTTTGTGTGTGAAATCTGCTTCTGGTTGTCTGAATCTTATATATCTTAAAGTCTGATTAACATCAGATTTTTTTTACATCAAATTGACCATCACTCACACACAAAGCAACAAGATAATTTTTATGATTGTTTTTGGATATTAGAAACGAATTTTCTAAAATTTTTAGAATTGCATTTGATTTGATTGAGAAACAATTGTATGAGGATGTTGCATCTTAGTGTTTGACAATGAAAAGAACTTTCTCTCTTTCCCTTAAATAGGGATCTATCGAAAAACAAGACTGCTTATCATTTTCTTATGCATTTTTTGTGAATTGAGTCATAACACCATCAGTTTCATTGTCATACACCCTTTGAGTAAAGAACAACTGCAAAATGAATGTTACTTAAAAATTATCTAGAACATTTTTGTTTTTAGGATCTTCCACCAACATTAGACTAGGACTAACACTTTGGATTAGGCTGTGAGTACAACTCCCCAAATTTTTCAACACAAACATTAGCATCCCGAGATAGGGAGAGTCAAATCTGATTGTCGTATAGGCTTTCTGGGATCCCCCTCTCACACAAGGGTTACGCACGAGGTCACATTTGGGAGAGTTACAAAGATTATCCCTCTGTGGTTCAACTGTTTGTAGTGGTCAAATCGTATATTGGGGGTCACTTAAGGGTATACCCATGATTATGTGTGGGAGCCTCTTGAGTAGATTTCAAACTTGTTATCCTACCCATATCTTCAGATCATACGGTCAACTATACCCACCCAGGGGCTAACTGTGAATTGGTGTCCTTAGTTGTCGTAATCGTTAGGTACTTACACAAGGTGATGGTGAAGGGAAGTCTCACTGTACCTGGAACAGACATTGGTAAAACTCACTCGGGCCCCTTGAAGGATATATCCACAATTACTGCGTGGAATCTTGCACCAAGATGAAAGTCGATTAAGCAGGTTGCCATTGTAACTGTTCCACCATATCCTATCCCCTTTTTGACTTGATCACACAACGTTGGATTTCATCACCAACTAGTACAGTCTTCGAAGGAAGGTTTTGTTTGCTTGGTTTCATTCCTAGATTTGATTAGTGCATGATGTTTCTTTTTCGTTAGTTGGACATAGATTTCTTTCATCGTATTTTCTCCACCAACATCGACCCCCCATGTCGTTCATGTAGGGTACAGGGACTTCCCCCAGAAAATATGGAAGATTCTCCCCCTTTATCCCCTCATGCTATGGAGGTCTCTCCTTAATAGAGCGAATTACATGACGTTATAACCTCATAGGAAAAAGTTTCCACTTCTTTAGAAGGTTTTCCAATTTTTATGGATCCTATGAAGGCTTTCCGCATTCCTGCGGGATATGAAAGTTGTTTTCTCCAGATGAATTCAGTTGGAGAACTTGTTGTCATTAATCCTTCTGAAATTCCGACCAGGCCTTATTCAAATCCTCTGGTCGGAAACCCCCTTTGGACTTCTGATATAGTTTAAAGCCCACCTCGTATGGTGCAAGATCGTTACGGATTAGGAATAGGTGTTGATATGCCTGTCATATCCCAATTACCTGAAACATCTATTACATATATCATACCTTTATATCATTTTATTGGTACGACCATTAGTTCTATCACACCATCTATTGGTCTGAATATGCAGTCTGTTGTTCCAAGTTCCACCATTTCTCTCCAGATGGCCCATTCTACAATGGTCCCTCACATTGTGACTATACCCACCGATAATTTGGTGGTTAGCCAAGATCCCATTGGTACACCACTATCATCTCGACCTTCCTCGTCACTTCCCCTTGTGTATAGAGCACTCAATCCTTCCATTTTTAACACTACCTAAGTTATACCTGGAAGATCTATACCTACACAATAGCCTGGAGGGACCGGTCTTGGTGGATCTAATCCATTAAGTGGCACCGGTCAATCGCTTATGTCTGGTTTCCAAATTCCAAGAACTCAACCTCATGTTAGGGGGGCAACCTCTTTTTGGAGGGCTACATCCTTTCATAGGACAACATTCATCTGGGGGGAAACCTTTGTTTGGGGGGCAACCTCCATCTGGGGGGAAACCTCCATTTGGAGGGAAACCTCCATTTGGAGGGAAAACTCCATTTAGAGGGAAACCTCCATCTGGGGGACAACCTCTGTTTGGAGGGAAACCTCCATTTGGAGGGAAAAATCCGTTTGGGGGGCAACCTCTGTTTGGAGGGAAACCTTCGTCTGGGGCATGACCTTCGTTTGGAGGGAACCCTCCATTTTGGGGGAAACCTCCATTTGGGGGACAACCTCATGCTAGGGGGAAACCTCAAATTGGAGCCCATCATCAACCTTCTGGACATAATGCGTCTGCAAGACCCAATCCTTGGCACACTCCTTTTCTGGGAAATCCACTATTCCCTTGGGGGAAAAATCTCAAGAAAAAAAACAACCTTATCCTCCTTATGGACAAAATTTCTATACACCTTATGGACAAACTCATCAACCGGATTATAATCCTCAAAATCCATCAGGTTATCCTCTGCTCCCAAATGTTTCTCAATACTCTTCAAATCCTCTCTACCCTGGTCATCAACAACCATATGCAGGATGACCTACTGGTTACAATTATCCACCTAATCCATTTTATGGTCCTATTGGTGTTCCTATGCCACACCAGTATCACCCTCATGTCAACCGACAACTACTATTCCTTATTAATATGGATCTCCCAAACTTGTTCCAATTGACCAATGATCTTATACGTCATTATCCTTTCTGGCCAGTAATTCCAGCTAAACTCCCTTATGATATTCTGAAATTTGATGGAAAATCTGGCGAAGACCCCAATAATCATGTAATGACTTTCCATTTATGGTGTTCATCAAAATCCTTAATGGATGACTCTATATGTTTGCATCTTTTCCAGCGAACGCTTACGGGTTCAGCAACCAAGTGGTATATTGAACTACCAATTGGTTCTTTTCAAGATTTCAAATCCCTTGCCATGTCCTTCCTCACCCATTTTCAACTACCCATTCAATACGAGACGAGTACTGAACTCTTGACCTCCCTTCGTCAAACCAATTCCGTGCACATATCTGATCACATTCATGAATGGAGACGACGACGAAGGTTGATCAAAGTAATCAGTCCTAACCAATTATTGGTGGAATGGGTCACAAAATCCCTTTTACCCCTGATCGCTCGAGATGTCTCTACGGGTGGCGTAGTCACCGAAGAGGAAGCCATTGTCAGGGAATAGTACTTAGATCTGGTATACTCATAGTCTGGTACTTTGTATGAGTTAATCCCAAATTCTACCCGTTCCACTACTGATCCATCCAAACCTTCATCCTCATCACATGCAGATGGCATTATTGGTTCCATCAAAGATCAATCTACATCCTAGCTGACTGGAGCTGTATATCGAAATACTTCCACGTCCACTCCTATTTCGACCACACCCTCTACCTCTTCTCATACCCAAGTCTTTAAGGTAAATGCAGTTCAGTCTACATCCTCGCAGCAGACTGGAGGTAAGAAAAATACAAAGAATAAAAACAAAAAGACTAATAATAATTAACAACCAAAATCTCAAAACCCACCACCTGCTAACGAAAATCAACCACAGTGGAAACCAAAGTTCCCATGTCTTATCTGTGGTGATTATCACTACACTTGAGACTATCCACATCGGGATGAAGTGGCCAAACTCTTTAAAGGAATTTCACAACTTGCCATTCTTACTCAGCCTTTTCCTCAAAAACAATCCATGGTTGCTCAAACCCCCTCTCTAGGGTGAAGTCCAATCCACACTCCTCATGATGAAGCCTCGACAAGTTTCCACATCTATCTCTTCAACATGATTGATTTAACCACTCGCTCGATGACCTACGATACACCAGTTAAACAAGATAAAGGGAAGATCACTAACAGTTATCCTCAGGATCCATCACCATCCTCTGTTAGTCCTCCATTTGGACCACTCTAGATAGAGAAAACTATGTTTGACTATATCTTACACCCTCCTTAGAGCACTATCCAAAAGTCTACCTTTAATCCTAGCTCACGTGTCTCCCAACACTACAACATTGTTGAAGATCTGGATCAGGCACTGTGTGCTATGTCTGCATTAGAAGTTCTACAAAAATGTCCCAGTCAACGTAGAACACTCTTGGCCGCTATTGGTGCTTTTGATCTCGAGTCGTCTAACAATATCATGTTTAACTTGGATAATTTTACATCTCGACTCTCTCACCAACTTTCTTTCCAAGTTGATGTTGTTGTTCACAATCAACAAATCCACTGAACTATTCTAGATGAGGGAGCCTCAACTTGTGTCATGTCTCTAGCCTGTTGGAAAAGATTGAAATCAACCACACTTAATAAATCCCTGACGATGTTACATGTGTTCGATGGGTGAGGTTTTCATCTGCATGGACTCTTGCAGTCCCTGTCCATCCAATTAGGTAGCAAAACCGTCTCTGTTGACGTCGAGGTGGTCGATTCTCCCCTCGATTACAATTTGTTGCTCAGAAGAAGTTGGTTCTATGTTATGACCACTGTTTCTTCATCATTTTTTCGATGTGTGCAATTTCCTCATCAAGGAAAAATTGTCACCATCGATCAGTTGGATTTCTGCACACCTAACACTTGCGGTCCTACTACCAACAATATTCCATTCTTGGGAGATCACAAAATCACGTATGAAAGTGTTGGTGTTGGCTTGTTGAAAGATTCTAGCCTCATGGGTACCTTCCCTACACCACTTCCACCCACTTCACATCATATTGCCACAATCCATATGATTTTGACTACGGTTTATCAATCCTTGGAATCATCTGACCCTTGGATTGTACCCAGTCCATTGGAATTTGATGCACTAGGTGACACCGTGCCACTTAGTCTAGCCAAAACCTCATACGTTGCCATCCAATTTTCCTCTCCCTCTTCAGATGACCAACATCTCTTGGCATCCAACACTTATTCGATACCATCATGGTTAAATTCTTTGTCATCTACAATTAACTACATTTCTCAAATTTTTCCTTCAGAAGAATCCATAATGGAAATGCTTAGCCTCAACGATGTACGTTGGGATGATAGAAATCATCGGTCCTCTTTTCTTCCACCTCTCAAAGAAATTCAAGAATACATACACTCTGTCTTCCCTCTTTATGTTGTCAATTTTCCTCAATCTCCCATCCTCACACAAGATACTCTTTCTGAGGGGAATTTGGGAAACATATCATCTACGATTGTTATTGATATTTCGATCAAGGAAGGTGTCATGGAAAACATTAACCTTAGAGCTAACTTCTCACCTGAGGAAGTGGTCTCTTATACGTCTTATTTAAATAATTCCACGATGTCTTCGCCTGGAGCTACGAAGATATGTCCGAGATTGATCCATCGATCGTTGTACACGAGATTAAAACCTACTCGTGTCAAAATTTTTCAACAGAAACTCCGCCCAGTCCACCCTAAAAAAACTGCGGCTATTAAGGCAAAGGTTAAAAAGTTATTGAAATATGGCTTCATTTATCCCGTCCCCTTGACAAAATGGGTTTCCAATATTGTTCTGGTTACTATGAAACAAGGGACCATTCACGTATGTGTTTATTATAGGGATCTTAACAAGGCTTGTCCAAAAGACAACTACACAACACCCTTTATCGACTAGATTATTGATAATTGTGCTAGTAGCGTAATTTTCTCTTTTATGGATGGTTTCTTAGGGTATAACCAGATTGACATCTTACCGACTGATCAACATAAGACAGCCTTCATCTTCCCATGGGGAAATTCCATGTATCGAAAGCTACCATTTGGCCTTAAAAATGTTGGGGCTACGTTCCAACGAGCCATGTCCTATGCTTTCCATGATATCAAACATATTGAGGAACCTTACCTAGATGACTTACCCTCCCACTCATCTATTCTATCCGACAATCTCGGTCATCTATGGGCTATCTTTATTTGATGTCGGTTCTACCACATTCATTTGAACCCACATAAGTGAATTTTCGTTGTCGAATTTGGTCAGCGTTTCAGATTTTTTGTCTCCAAGGATGGGATTCGGGTGGATCCCTTAAATATTTGAGCTATTATACCTTTACCCCCACCTAACAACCTACGACAACTCCAAAGTTTGCAGGGGAAATCAAACTTTCTTCGCCGATTTATTTGTAACTACGCTGAGATCACTAAAGGATTCATGTGATTGTTGCAGAAAGATGCCCCTTTCATCTGGGATGACACTGCTCAATGATCATTCGATGCTCTCAAGCACGCACTAACTAACACTCCTTTTTGACATCCTCCAGAATACACAAAGGATTATATCCTTTACTTAACGACCTCTACTTCCACTATTTCCATGGTGTTAGTTGAATAGGACTCTTTCGGTGAAGAACGTGTGATTTATTACATGAGTAAAAGTCTATCTGGACCTGAACTTCATTACTCACATGTTGGGAAGTTGGATCTGGAAACAATCATCGTTGTCCAGAAATTTCGTCATTACATTTTTTTACACACCACCACGGTTATCGCAGATTCAAACCCCATGTATCACATCCTGACACGTCAGGTGCTTGGGGGAAAATAATCTAAATGGATCGTAATCCTTCAATAATTTGATCTTGAATTTGCCAAGTCCAAATATAAAAAGTCCCTGGTGTTCGCAGAACTCATTTGCAATTTTCCCCGTGTTGATGAAGAAACTGATCCTAGAGATTCTCTTCCTGATGAATCTCTATTCCTCATTATCATTTCTGATCCCTGGTATGGAGACATCATTCTCTATCTCTAGACACAATGTTTTCAGCTCAATATCTCTCACAAAGAACGTCGCCATATTCACCACCACTCTCGTCATTATCTTATTATCGATGACACTTTGTATAGTCGTGGAATTGATATTTTCCTGTGATGATGTCTCACTCATGAAGAGGTTGAACATGTCCTCAATGACTATCACCTTGGAGCCCATGGCGGTCACCTTTATGGGATGGCTACCGCCCAGAAAATTTTACGTGTTGGATACTTTTGGCCCTCCATCTTCAAGGATTTATGGAGGTCATCAAAACGTTCCCACCCTATCAAGTTTTTCAAAATAAGGCATGCACCCACTCTGCTTTGCTGCATCCCATTATTTCCATCGGCCCCTTTGCCAAATGGGGCATTGATTTCATGCAGTGTAAGCCTACCTCAACCGGGGGGGGCACGGTTATATCACCATCATCGTCGATTACTTTACAAAATGGGTTGAGGCTATGCCTACCTTTCTGAACGATGGTCGTACTGCATCCCTTTTCTTTTTTAATCACACCATCACTCTCTTTGGTGTTCCACACTCCATTTTCACTGATCATGGTTCCCATTTTCAAAACCAGATGATGAATGAGTTGCATACCAAGTTGGGTTTTCTCCACGAGAACTCATCTCCCTACTACCCTCAAGCTAATAGACAAGTTGAAGCTATCAACAAGGTCCTCAAAATGATGATCCAATGGAAGGTAGGGACAAACAAGACATCTTGTCATTTACAACTTTTTTCCGCTCTCTGGGCTTATCATACCTCAGTAAAAACTGCTACTGGATTCACTCCCTTCCAGTTAGTATATGGAATTGAGGTTGTCTTACCAATCGAGTGCGAAATTATTTCTCTAAAACTTAAAGTAGAACTCCTGCCCCGCACTTCTGCTAAAGAAGAACATTTCCTACACTTGACTAGACTGGACAAAACACATCATGATGCTGCTCTCATTAATGAGATATATCAAAATAGAATCAAACATCAATACGACAAATCTGTCCATCCTCGCACTTTTGTAGAAGGATACCTAGTCCTCATTTATGACCAGGTTCATGATAAGTTGGGGACAGGGAAGTTAGAACCTCTATGGCACGGTCCCTACATCATGAAACATGTTCTACATAGAGGTGCCTACGAAATAGTCGACTACGATGGAGTTTCCTGGGCGAGCCCCGGAATGGGCTTTACATGAAGAAGTACTATGCCTAGGACATCTAGTATACGTGGTTTGTACACTATTGTATTTTTATTTTTGGTGTGTCTTTTCTCTTGTGTGCTCGAGTTTTTCCTTATCCATTTATACTGTGTCTTTTGTTTTTCATGCACATATGACTTCTTCCTTTCCTATCTTTGTCGGGTTTGCGGATGGTGCTAGTCGACACACCCAAAATGTTGCTTCCGCAACTTGGGTCATTTACCACTCTAATGAGTTGGTTATTTCGGGAGGTATTTTCTTAGGATCAACAACTAATAACATGACAGAATATCATGCTCTCATTGGAATTTTAACCGAAGCATCCTCCCTAGGCATTTCTCACATAATTGTCAATCTGGACTCTCAACTCGTGGTATGTCAACTCAATCATATCTACGCTATTCGCAACCCTATCCTGCTACGTCTCCATCTACGAGTTCACCATCTTGAATGAATGTTTGATTTTATCCAATATCAATACATACTAAGAGAACTTAATACCATTTTAGATTCACTAGCAAATTACATTATGGATATTATCTCACACATAGATAAGCTTTCACAAAGGAAATGAATCACATCACATATCATCATGTAAATTAAAACACATCACATAAAAACATCATTTGAAAATCTTTTGGCACTGTGAAAACTCGAAAATGTATATGTATACGACGTGACTAAAAATGTTTGATTACATCAAAAATGGTACATATATAGGCAAAATGTGGGTCCTCACACCCATAAACATCATCCTACAGACTATACAATCATCATGAAGATCCTAATCTCCCTGCATCATATTATGCTGCAAGTAATATATCAATGCATGGGATATTTTCCTCGGTAGAGAGTTAAGACTCTCGGACACTCCCACAGTGTGTCTCTATAGATGTAGTGGTATTTTCCGCCTCCGGAGAGGAGGGATACCTATCGTGAGGCCTTGGAGGTTTCTTTCAACCTCCTCGAGTTCTTCTGCTGCTACCCGCTGATCAACTACAACCTGAGCATCTCCGCAATGAACCAATGATGGCATATTTGCTGGATGTACTACTCCTCTATATGCAGGATGAAATGATACGTCTATTAAAGACTCTTATATGTACCCCCAATATATATATATATATATATATATATATAATATAATATAATGTTTTAAAAAAATCAAAAAACCCTTGTCAAGATTATTTTTGGTTTCTCACCCGACGCATCCCAATCCTCTCCTACTAGAAGGACCAAGTCCATTCTTCCCCAAAAATCCACTCTGGCATATGGAAAATTTTCTATCACAATCAATTGGTGTCTCATCCAAGCAAAAAAGTCCCTGTTAAATCTAAACTCTGAATCTGAGCCTAGTCTCGGAGACAGGCTTGTCCACCACTCCATATGAAGTTCTCCCACTGGTCGCACTGCCAATGCAATCTAAGGTTGCATTTGGGGAATGAATTCTAAAAAGAATGAAACCAATAATGAACCATACCCAAATTACTTCTACTGTCCTTCTCTGCATCTCGTGATTTGTTCCTTCACATTTGAAGGAACCCTGCACTCCATTTGAACAGTGTTGGCTCTAAACACTGTAAACCATAAGCCACCTGTGATATTGAAACTAGGTGTGCACTGGTACTTCTTACTATTCTTGTGATGGAAAACAATATGGATCAAAGAGGCAAGTCTCTGATATCTTTGATTGCAATCCCGCCTTTGACTAGCCTCGCTCCCGGGACACAATGGTTTGCCAAATACTTATCCACAACTGCAAGAAGTGCCCTCTGCCCAGATAAATCTATAGGAACCCCTCTCTTTGAAAGATCAATTATGAAATATACATCCTCCAACTCGATGGTAAGAAGATGCGTCCCTATCCGGAACCCTTGCTCTGCAACGTTCCATAACCCGATCATGTATTCGAGAAGAAGAATCTCCTTTTTCATCTTTTTCATTTTGAAATATTTGAGGAGATCGCAATTCCTCAATGCAGCTCTCGATCGGAGACTTTGTAGAGATACCACACCATCGAGCTCGTGTTCTCTTTATTTACAATCAAGCATGTTTTCGAAGTCACCTGCAATTAATGACCAAATTCATTAAATCACGATTTCGACGAATTTTTGGTAATTTTAAAATTTAAAAAAAATGATTGTTTGTTTTTGCAAAAGAACAATGCCATTTTCATATGAACATCAGGACATCAATCCACCCTTACATTATCCATTTAAATGTTCAAAAACTCAAAACGCCCTCTTCACATATTGAGCATGCGTAAGGCATTTTTGGGCATTCTTTTGGTGGTTTTTTGAGACAGCACCCCCATTGCCACTACATCAGAGCATTGCCATTCCATCCATGGGTTAAGAGGGATGTTTTCCAAGCCATGCAGTGCATACCCATGATTTTTAGGGAGCGTTGAGCTTTTTGGGTGCTTGGGCTGACCTAGGGAATCATTTTTCATAACTTTTTAGTGCCTTAAAACAAAATTTAAATCATGCACATGAATGAGAAGGAGAAGAACACCAATCTGGTCCAAACGATGAGGAAAACGATCAACCATAGCTAAGGCACCGAACAATTCAAGATTCATCTCCAAAACACAAATTCTCCACTGCTACAAATCTATGCATAAATGAAATGGTAAATGGCATTTTTTACCCCTTTTTACTATTATACTTTTCATTTTTTCATATGATATAGTTATTTTTGGGTTTTTGAGAAATGTTTGGAGGCTTATTGATCCCCTGGAATGCAGATTTTTGACATTATTGGTAGGTTTTGAAGCGGGTTTTGCTCATTTTATCTTGTCCCCTTCATGATCATAGTCTTCATTCGTTATCAAGCTCAAACACATGAGAATACGCCAGGTAAAATTTTATCTCTTTTTCGGACCTGCATGGATACACGAAAAAGGAACCCCTTGGAGTTTTCTTGAAACTCTTTTCAGACTCTCTTAACGTGAAAAGATTGTCGAGTGATCTTGCCTCCTTTCCCATTCATCAAAAGGTTTGAAAGGGCATCTTTCGAGTGATAATTTATCTCTTTTTCGGCCTCACGAGACTAACATTACAAAAAAGGACAACATTGGAGTCGTCTTTAAGTTGTTTTCAGACTCTCTAAATATGAAAAACCACCAATTTTACCTTGTCTGGACTCATTAAACAATCATGCATTGAAGGGCCCATACGAGACCAAACCCTTACTTCTTATAGTTCGCTAAACAAAGGAAGAGGGACTTAGCGAAGCTGAGTCATATCGAGCATGTGTTACCCTCCTCGAGCTTGTTAAATTAGAAAGAGGTACTCGTCTATATAGATGGGGGAAAATTTAAAAGAAGCAAGCTAAATAGTTTTTTAGAACACTGCCAGTAGCTCTTATGGTCACCCTTGAACGCAACACTTTGTCTTTGCACACATTTTAATCTGGTGAACCTCTACACTGAGCTAATCCTCTGAGTTTCTTTTCTCCTTTGGGTCACCTAACAAAAGTCACAACATCCACTGCATCCTCAAGTTTTGGTCCATGACAAGTTTCTGTTGTTGTTCCTCGGTGTTCAAGGGAAGTATCTGCCTCGAGATTCAACCATCACAAATATCCTATTTCAATACCCATGTCATTCCATGTTCATTTGATCTACCAATTATATCTCTGTGATCATTTCATGTCATTGATGGGGGATATATCAAGGCCCTCCTTCGACGAGTCTATTCTCGTCGACTTCAGCACATGATCCGAGACTTAGACTTAGAAACCAGTTAGTACCTTGGGACCTGCATGCCTCAATGGCAGACCTGCTCGTGTTTGATAGTGGGTTTTCATCATTGACCCCTGACCGGATGATTCCACAAATGTTCGACTTCAGCTCATCCATTCAAAATCATTGGAATGTACTAGAGTACCTTGGGAATCATTGACATCAATGGTGATCTCCATCGCGCTTGTTAACGGTTTACATCATTAACTGGTAATCAAGTGGTTTCTGCCATGTTCGACATCAAGACATCTATTCACATGGTTAGATTTGTACTACATCGGGATCGGCAAGAAGACCCTGGGTTGAGTTTTCACTCTTATTCATAGTTTTCCTAGGTTGCGAAGGAGTTCTTTTGAACTATGACACATATATTGTTACATAGATCCACTTTGTATTGGTCATGGCTATGTCTTGTCATTTTGTAGATCCACTGTGTATTCTTCATGGATACGATTAGTTCAGGTCAAGGGAGTATAGATCCACATTGTATCTTCAATGGCTATACCTTTTATTAATGTAATTATGGATCTGCAGTGTATTTTATGGAAGTCATACCTAAAACGTCTTTATCACTCAAGCATAGGTATGTCTGCCTTGGGTTTGAGGCATGTTATAATATTTGTTTGATGGTTATGTGAATCTTTTTCCACCCTCTCTGCATCCATAACCTTTCTCTAAAAAGTCTACAAAGTACTTCAGTCACCGTTGTCTTCTGACTTCGCACTTTGGGGGGAAATCTGTTACACATCAAAATTACTCATTGCAATGATGGCTAAATGTCATCATTATAAATATCGCAAGTTTTGCATATTGGTTGCAAGTGTCACTAGTGTCGCAAAAATCACACTGCCTATACCGTCTCCTTAACGACATCGTAAGGACACTAAAATGCCTCAAAGACTAGTTTGAAGAAGGAAAACCAATTGATAGAAGAGTACAAACCTTGTGCCACTGGAAAAATCCACTAAAACATCAATTTTGGGAAGGAGCGCTCCCATACCTACTGACAAGGAGCATTTCCACTCTGTACTCCCTTACAGAGGAGCGTTCCAGCGCTCTGTGCCCCTTTTGAGGGAACACTACTCCTTTTTGGGCTAAATTCGGTTTGTTGGAGAAAATCAGGGGACAAGCCCCTCAATATAAGAAGGTAGTTGGGTTCGAATCTTGGGTCAAGGCATGATCCTAGGAGATATACACAACTAAAGGAGAGGAATCCTCAACTTATCCTAAAGATCTCTCAAGTGGTTAGGCCTCTCTAAACCTATATAAGGAGGCCTTCTCATGGTAGAATATATATGGAGATTGAGAATTACATCAAACTTATGATCTCATGAGTGAGATGTCATCAAAGCAATCAATAGAGATTATTTGAGAAAAGGGGTTGGAAAGGGAGAACTGGAAGGAGTTGTTGCACCTTCATCCAAAGGATTGTAAGTACTTTTACTTGTTCTCATTAATAATCAATGCTTGGCCTGTTTCTTTCAAACTTTTGCTCATTCCACATGAGTTTGTTTGCAGTAGATGGATCTATGTTTGAGCTAATCTCAGTAGAGTAGGAAGTCTTTTGTACCTTTGTTTGTTTTACAGGACCTATCAGGGAGCTCAAGATCAAAGCTCATCCTAGACTTTGCAAGGACGAACATATATAATAAGGTACATATCTTTCTCCTTCTCTTTCATTTATTAGTTTGATTAGATCTAAAAGGAATTTAGTGTCCATGTTAAGCACTTTTTTGTCTTCGCCTTAGGAGTCTAGAGACCAAGAGGGAATCCACTTTTCCATAGGGGGATTCACCTACAACAGCAGGAGGAGGTGGATTTTGATCCTCACTGTCATCATTTGAAGAAGAAACCAGATCATAAGAAGGCACAAACGTCGAATATGGCTCGCAGGCTGAAGAAGGCATAATCGTCGAATTAGGCTAGCTATCCAAGAGATTTTCATCAAATTTAACATCTCTTATAATAATTTCATTACAGTGTGATTGAAGAAGTCTGTAACCTTTGACATCTTCAGAATAACCAAAAAATATACACTTCTCTCTTTTAGGTTGCAATGCTTTCCTTTTCTCATCAGGAATGTTAGCCCATGCTATAGTGCCAAATACACGGAAGTGACTTACATTTGGTTTAATTTTAGTGCAAGATTCTTTCGGTGTTATATTTTTAAGAGCCTTTGTGGGAGTGTGATTTACTATGTAATTTTCACAGTTGATGGCTTCCTCCCAATACTTTAGACTTAATCTCTTAGATCAGATCATACAAATAGTCATTTATTTTAATGTGCGGTTCTTTCTCTCAGCAACACGATTTTTTTGTGGTGTATATGGAACAATGTGTTGCATTTGGATTCCCTGTGTAGTGCAATATCTTGTAAAATTATTGTTCACATATTTGCCTCCATTATCTGTTCTTAACCTTTGAATTTGATGTCCAGATTTCTTTTCTACAAGGGCCTTGTAGGCCAAAAACTTGTCAAAAACTTCACTCTTGAGTTTTAAGAAATAAAACCAAGTACGTCTGGAAAAGTCATCAATGAAAGTTAAGAAATAATTTCACCTAGAAAAAGAAGGAGAATAAAGTGGACCATACAAATCACTGTGAACAACTTGAAAAGGACCCGAGGCATGCCAAGAGGCTCATTTGTGAAAATTGTCCTGATGGTGTTTGTCGAGAACACAACCGACACAAACACCACCTCTACATGAAACAAGAGGAAGACCAGTCACCATCTGTTGATTACATAGTTGTTGCAATGAGCAATAGTTTAGATGAACAAACCACTCATGCCAAAGTTTGCTCAAGTCATCGCTATGAGCAACAAAAACTGATGAAAAAGATGATGACCCAAAGTTGTCAAACTTGTACAACCTGGTAATATCATCAGCAATTCCAGTTGCAAGAACATGCTTAGGATCT
>ML819855.1:93699-112539 GCA_009831015.1 Picea engelmannii | reverse complement strand
TGCAAAAGGTTGTTACAATTTCAACAATAGAGGCAGAGTATGTTGATGCTACAAAGGATAGTAAATAGATGATTTGGTTATAGAGGTTTATGGAGGAATTGTGAAAAAAGAAAGAGAATAGCAGGTTGTACTGTGACAACAAGAGTGTCATTCATCTTGCAAAGAAATCAACCTTCCATTCAAAGACTAAGAATATAAAACTGAGGTACCATTTCATACGATCCATTTTGGAAGATGGATATTTGAAGTTGGAAAAGATACACACTAGCCATAATCTTGCAGACATGTTAAAAAAGGGAGTAACTAGGGAGGAATTGAGTTCCTACTTAGTTTCAGTTGGTATTCAAGCATGAAGGTGAAGATGAGAAATTTGTCAGTTCCAAGAAGGATGATATTCCAATAGATATAACAGTGGTGAAGTTGTTGATATAACTCTTCAAGTGGGAGATTGTTGGTTGTGGAGCCTTATTATCTTCCTGATTCAAAGGTCTTTGTTTTCAGCCATGTTTACACCCCATGAAGACTTTACACCCCAAAAGAATGTACACTTCTCCACACGGGGGAGTAGGGGGGGCTTTCCCCTCCTGTGGGGTCCTTGGAATAGCGGGCCCCCAGTGGACAACGTTCCCCGATGGGGGTTCGAGGGTGAATCCCCAGAAGGAAAAATTTCATTGTAAATGTATATTGTAATTTCATAGTAAATATGGACCATTCACTATAAGGTCACAGATCTGACGGTAGAATTTATGTTAAGGTTTTTTTCCCTAGAAGGAAACCCTTTTTTATGAGGGAAATGTATTGCGGCTATGTATCATTGCGAATATTGTATTCTGAATGAGGAGACTATGAGAGAAATAAGAGGAAGTTACAATGGGTGTGTTGTAGGTTGTATCCCTTCATTTGCTGGATAATAATAAAGGACCTAAAAATTTCTCTGGTGGACGTAGCCCACGCTGGGTGAACAACATATATATTTGTCTCTATTGTATTTTGTATCTTCTATGTTTTATTTCTGCATTCATTTTTATTTTATTGTGCCACAATCATGTTTTGCCAACAAATACCACCACAATGAAATCATTTCAATGGAAGAATACCTTTATATCTATCGGTTCCTCTTTTAAACTTCCCGACGAAGTTTGAAATTTCTTCATCATCATCTTCATCATCGCTTTGACTACTATCTGACTTTGCCTTTTTCTTGTACTTTTTTTTTCTTGGATTATTTGAATGTTGCTTCCTTTGTAACCGGGTCCTCATGTTATGTTCTCATTTCATAAGCAATAAATATCCCATGTAGCTCATCCATGCTCAAGGTGTCTACATTTTATCTTTCTTCAAAGGATGATATCTTTGGGTCATATCTCATAGGTAGAGACCTTATCACCTTTCGAACAATGATTTTTTCTGCATCTCTTCTCCAAAACATTTAATGACATTGACTGTCTCATCAACTCGTAGAAAGTAGGAGGCAATGTGTTGATCTTCCTTCATCTTCAATTGTTCAAACTTGGCTCTAAAGGTTTCAAGTTTGGCTCCTTTACCTTTGGAATATCATTCGTAGATATTCTTCAATTTGTCCCATATTTTTTTTACGTATTCACAATGCACAACCTTGGTGTATACCAATTCATTCAACCCATTCAAGATAGAATTTATGGCTCTAGAATCATTGTATTCAAGTTTATTTCCATCCTTATTTATCGGGGGATTGGTTGGTGCTTTGTATCCATCTAATACTACTCACCAAACATCGAATCCTTGTGACTGTACATATTTTTTTATTCTTCTTCTCCATAAGTCATAAATATGATCATCAAACTGTGGTACCCGAATCCTAACATAGTCCATGATATCCTTCTAGTGGTTAGACAAGTTTCTTAAGGACCTGCTCTGATACCAATTATTGGAATACTAAGAGGGGGGTTGAATCGGTATTAGTACTTTTAATAATTTTTACCACAATGTATAGTGTTTACTTTATGAGAAAATTATCAATAACATTCCATATGAGAAGTATACATAAGCAGTGAAGAATAATAAATCACACATAAACACAATACACCAATATTTATGTGGAAACCCAATGCGAGAGAAACCCATGGAATTTTTTTCTTATATTTTCAAAATAATTACTTTCATAGGAAGGACCAACTTCCTTGTTTTACAACTACAACTGGAAGGAGGCTACAACCCCCTAGTTTCTCAGGATCCAACCTAAAGGAATATACAACTCTGTGATTATTTGGCTCCAACCAGAAGGAGGATACAACCCCCTATGTTATCCATCTACAACCGGAAGGTGGATACAACCACCTATCCTTACCTCGTCCAATCACCCTGAAGTATAAGTTCCAAATAACTAATGAACCACTGTCACTCTACAACTATGAAATATATGACTATAAATCTGTACCAACCTGTAATCAACCTGTGCTAATGACTTGCACCAAGCTATACCAACAACCTATACTCAAACTATACCAATAACCTCCTCAACAGATCATATATGATAACATAAATCTCATACCCAATATCACAAGTATATATCTCAAACCATGTATAATTGTGTCTCTCTAATCATGGGCCATACATATGCAATCAACCATAACCATGTATAATAAACCCTCACATCAACCAAGTATCAAACCCTTACTTTTATGTAGCCTCAAACTATACAAATAACCTGTACTAACACATCTCAACCAAAAACCCTCAACCATGTACTAAGAAATACAAGATATGCCTCAACAACTAACCCAACAAAGTGTGCTAATGATAAAAAATAAATATACCAGAACTGTACTTCTGTAAATCTATCTCATACAGTATGTACCATACAACCAATATTCCCTCTAGGACAAATCATCAATATCCCATGACCATGTCTTACACAAGCACCATCATCCAACTACACATAAGCATATAACATACCTTTTGATCATGTAGATAGATCTGTTGTACCTGACCTCTGTCAACTTTCCTGTAGCTTCCAGATCACCCGTGGCTACCAAAATTATCACTTTCTATAGCTACTAAAACATGCGGCTATGAAATAACCCACAACTACTGAAACTACCACTTTCTATAGCTAACAAAACTTTTTGTAGCTACCGAAACTTGTGGCTACAGAAACACTCGCGGCTACAGAACTTCCAAATTTCTACAACTACCAAAACTTTTACTTTCTTAGACTTGTGCAACTTTAGATATATCAATGAGTACCTGAAATAAACCTTTCACAAGATAAATATTCAATATGTTCAATAGGTGTAAATGGGATTCCCTTTCTCTATTATTTATATTCTCCAAGTGGCTTCCTTTAGGGGTTATCTTCTAATTGTTTTACCCAACTTCCCTCTTTTAGGGATAACCCACTTTCAACTACTTTACCACCTGAAACCACTTTATCCATAATTAGTAAACTCACCACTTCTTGTTGCCACTATTTTATATTTATTTATTTTCTTATTGCAACAAATTTACCTATGATTAACTCCTAGTTACAATCAATTTGACTAGTAAACTTCTTCTAGGAGCTTCTAGAATAATTGACTTCTTTGACCTTCTAGGGGATTCTAGATAACTCATGAGGTTTCTCCAACTTCACAAGGCAATATCTCCCTGACTTTAAGGAGTTATGTGACATACCACATATAACCGAAAATGACACAACATGTACTATCCATCTAGAATAGTATCACCTACAAATTCCCTGATATTCATTACATTATTCATCAAACAATCTCGGGTTCATTAACCAAACCTCTAGAGCTACCGAAATTTTCTATCGTACTTGATTCAAGGGTTGAATTCAATGAAAAACAACCCAATCAACACCTCCTTACATTAACAGGGAGGTTCCTTTATATTTACTAAGAAAATTATGGGAGGAATTTACATTGGTTCACCATGTCAATTACTTTGACATTGGTTTTTTCCTGGGGTCTGCACAAGACATAAAACATGTTATGTGCGACCCTATTCTAGGTCCTCATCATTTTAGGTGAAGGCCTAACCCCCTTGCTAAACATCCTCCCATTGCATAGGGATTCCAACATGAAAATGTATCCTTATCAACATTGAATCGAAGTCAGGTGTAGCATGGGATATTTATTGCACTATATCAACCGAAGGTTCCTATTGGTGATGTTAGTAGAGGGGTGGAACCTTCATCCCTTACATCAAAGTGAAACTAGGAGAGAGAACATGGATAGAGTAGTCATTCATGTGAGCCTCATATATATTTGAGTTGCAGGAAGACTTGTTATGGTATGATGCCAGATGTAGGATAGTGGACATTGGAGTTTCATGGAGGAGGTTAGTATCCTAACCATATGTATGTTCTTCATAATTATACGTATAGTATTATATATATTTATTTTTATATCTTATTGTATGATTTTTCACAGTTGTTACACCCTTATAATAGAACCTCTACGTTGATAGATGTGCCAATTTTTGTCTCCACTACTGAAGTAGTAGTATAGGCCGTGTTGTAACCTAGGTCGACACCCCTTCCCTTTCCCTCCTTTACCCTATACATCCATCAAGTCTTACTTTTGTTTTGTGTTTTCTAAGTTTATTCTCCATGATAATGAATCAGTGTCAATGGCCCCTACTAGTCTTTACTTGCTTTGCATCGTTGTCTTTCTTTCTTGAAAGGTGATTACATGTTCTGGTTTGAGTTTGAAACATATTTCATCATGTTTACCATTGATTGAGTGTGAAGCAGGTCGACCAAGTCCTTTGTATGCACAAGAAACATTCAAAATAAAAATGCAACAATTCAAACCAGTGGATTTCAGGTTTAGATTGTGAGCAAAAAGACAGGTTCAATTTTCAATGGTCAAGGTCCAACACTCAATCAAGATCAATGGTTATTGTGCATTCGGTGTTTCAAAGTCATGCGATGTTTTAAAAACAAATAAATTTGAATTTTTACTTCGCGACTTCGGTGTTCAGGCATCTAATCTTGTCATTCTTTCAATCCCAAAAATCCTCGAAGTGTCGAAGCCTCGATTTGCAGCATCACTTCAGGAGATCGGTCATCCGGGAGATAGTCATACTCTACAGTCAAAATTTTGGAAGTGTCGGAGACCTAAATTGCCAAAGTATATCCTCACTTCCATGTCACTTCATGAGTTCGGTCATCTAAGAGATTTTGATCTAGAACAAACACAGAGCCCCAAAGCCTTGAAGTGCCCGAGCCCTGAATTTTCAAAGTGGATCCTCACTACCATGTCACTTTGAGAGTTTGGTCATTCAAGATATTTTGATCTAGAAAAAATACAGAGCCCCAGAGCTCCAAAGTGCCAGAGTGTCGGAGTATTTTTCAGTTGACATATCATATTCCACCTATCAATTGATTTTAGATAAAATGTGGCACTCATTTCTGGTACTTTGGATATGTCATCTATGTTATTTCAGGTGACACGTGTCACTCTCATTATTATGATAGGTCATCAATTGTGACAATAGGTTTCCATGCCACTCCAGAAGATTGTCACTCTGGGAGAATTTAATCCAAAGAAAACACAGCTCCCCAGAGCCCCGAATTTTTGAAGTGTCAGAGCCCCTTTCTCATAAATTATTTTTCATCTAACATCATATGTCACTTGTCGATTGATTTCAGATGACATGTGGCACTCATTTTAGGTTGTCATGTCACTCTAGAAGATGGTCACTCTGGGAGAATTTAATTAAGAGAAAACATAGTTCCCTGGAGCTCCGAAGAGTTGGAGTGTCGAAGGGCCAGAGCACCTGAAGTCCCGAAATATTAAAATGATTAAAGTCTTAATATCTAGTGTATTTTCTTAGCGATAATAATTGGTTAATGAATTCATGAGTTCGGTCATTCGGTAGATAGTTATACTCTTCATTAAAAAGCTCCCAAATGCAGAATTGTCAAAGTGGCTTATCCTCATTGATCGTCTGCATTAAATTATTATTTAAACAAAGCAAGACAAGAAGAAAGGGTCGATTACGATCAAGATAGAAAATCTTGATGGAATTCAAGAGGTGCATAAACTAAAGTTGTAGGTCCAGTCCTTGCAACACCATAATCGAGAATTGTATAAATTATACTCCAAGTTGCAGAAGAAATATCAAAGACTCCAGAAGAAGCACCAGAAGACTTGATTCTTTATAAAGGAGATAATTTGAAGAAGTTGCCAACACACCCAGTTATTTCCCAATGACCTTGACTAGTGCACTTGTACACCTGTACTCGACTCAGAATCCAGTTCTATCAGTCCTATTTAGTTGTGTCAAAGACTCAGTTCGATTCATCATATGCATTAGTTTGGTTTATGATTAGCAACAGTTTTAGTTATTTAAGTTCAATACTCTTTTAGATTAAGGCATCATAAGTGGTCATTTGTGTGTGATATGAACCACTTCTTTTTTATTAAGTCAAGATCGAATTTTACCTTAATATACTCCAACAATGTTTTTTAGCTAAGTTAATAAGTTGTTTTACAATTGGTAGTGTAGAGTTAAGCCTCGGTCCCAAATGGAACAGAGCCTCTACAACTTTGATAAATATGCAGTTTTGTATGTTTCGAGGGTTCGGGTTTTGGGAAAAGAAGATCAATATACTAGTTGGTTGAACCTGTTCTATGCATGGATTAAATCTCTCTACTTGGTGAATATAATTTTGATGACAGTGTTTTTTTCCAAATATTCATGCGTTTTTTTATCTTATCTTGAAAGTCGTTTTTGATATCTGCGAAGTACATTTCATTTCCTTCAGCTATTGTATAACTTATCTTTACTAATATGCAACCTGTAAAAAAACTAATGCTTTGGTGAAGATTTGTTTTTATTTCAACTTGTGGGAGAAATTGTGTTTTTGATACATGTTTAATGTCTTGAAATGATATTTCAAGTATTAAAATTCGTGCAGTAGATTATTCATTGAGTGGTTTGTTGTTTCCCTTTGTTTTTACCTCTATTATTTTACTCTTTTGTCATTTGTGTGACACCATCCAAGGAAAAATCTCATTTATATAATTTTTCCAACCCAACCATGCTTTTGTATTGGTAAAACCAACCCTCTAACTAATCAACAAAATCAGAAAATCAATCAATCTAAACTTGAGGTGGCCTAGCTCTGACCTTTAGCGGTCAAGTGAAGACTTTAGGACCAACTTCTTCTGGTGTTGCTGTCAGGGAACAAAGAAACAAAATATATTTCCCTAGGAGAACGACAATGATCAGATTTGACCTTTGATGGTGAACAAAGATCAGACACCTTCAGAATACGATCTTTCACCTGCCGACTCCACTGAGTAAACTTCACAAAAGAAATAATGGCTCCTAGGAAAGGACTCAAGAGATCCAAATCTGAGCACATAAATAGTATCTTATTCAGAAAGGAAACCAAGGAAATCCACCTTATCTTAGAGATATACATCATCCCTCAAGGGTAAAGTTTCACCCAAAGAGTCCACTTTTCTTCAGTATCACAAGCAACTTGAATTTGCTATCCCTGAGAATCACAATTCCAAGGAATCTCAAATTCGTTTAACCCCTTCCTCCATTTCATCATCTAGTCTAACATCACCTCTGCATCTCCAATCAATCCTTAGATTCCCATTTCCCAAACAATGGTTGTTAACAGGATGGATGCCATAATTGTTTCTAGATATGCACCCCTAGTTTTTCCTGTAAGATTACATGCACTCTTGGCCAAAAATTGCATGAAATATTTTCCAAGATATAATGGGGAAGGGGATGTCACTATTGAGGAACATCTGGTATCCTTCTACATATTTGTAGACAACTTCAAAATTGACTATGAAGATGTGTGGATGAGGTTGTTTGTACAAAGCCTCGATGGGGAAGTTAGAAAATGGTTATGGGGCCTCCCTCTAGCCTATGTTGCAAATATTGATGCATTAGACAAAGATTTCATAAAACAATGGGGAGATAGAAGGGATTATCTATATTACATCACTAAGTTTGGGGCCCTTAAGAGAAAGAATGGTGAGCCTATTTCAGAATTTACGAAGAGATATAATAAAATGTATTGTAGAATCTGTTATACATTATTTTGGTCACCTCAGTGATCACCTAACAACATTTTTTCATGCTCCCTAAAAGTATTAAAAGAGACTTTCTCCATGGGAAAAGTGATTTGATTTCCTCTGCCAAAAACCATATGAAGGAAGGTCATCACACCCTATTAAATACATCGGGTCTGACGATGTTTGATCGTTGCATCCTGCACTATACCTAGACTGTGACGTCGTCACATGCTACTAAATGTGTAGGGTGCGACGATGCTTAAATCTTGGGAAAAGTCAAATTTCATGAATGTTCTAGAATACGAGGTGACCTTCGATCAGTTTGGATCTTACTCACTTCTTTGATTTGGTGGGATCATCCAAATATCTTATTCCATCTCTCTTTCACACTATATAAAGAGGGATCTGTCATGGAAAAGGATAAGGTTGAATAGGATAAGAATTGTATGGAGAGTTCTACTTCAGATTATGCTTGAGATATTTGCTTTAGTGCATCAAGTTAGATTGTGGATCTTCTTCATTAAAGGAATTGGAGCAAAAGAGTGTGTGTTGAATAAAAGAGACATCGAATGGGGACCTTGCAACATCAAGGCATAGGTTGTATTCTCCACTTTCTATTCACTTAATATAGTAATGCATTTCTTCCCTATATAAGCATATTGTCTTCTATTGTATAATTCCTTGATCATATACATAGGCTTCATTAGAATGTATGTTTCTTTGTTTTCCTTCATTGTTGGTTTGTCATTCTTACATAGGATTACCATTTTGCAAACAAAAGGAAGGATCTACAAATACGACACTAGAGAGGACAAACATCGTTAAAAAGGTATGCCACTTTTAACTCATTAAACTAGTTCACATGATGATGAAGTTTAAGGCGAAGTGTGCATTTTGTTCTGTTTTGTTCTAGTTTCCAGTGGGATCTAGGTAGATCTGTTTATGTCCACATTTACCGATTAATCCGAAAAAACAATTGGCGACTCCATCGGGGATATGAATTTATTTTGGTTTTTTGCTTCTTATAGCTCATCGCACTATGCTCCATTGTCACCCGTGATGATTCCTGTAGGAATTGTTGGAGAGAGCCAATTTTTCTTTTTTCACCCATTTTTGCCTCAATTTCCTGGGATAAACTTCTGATACCAATGTTTGATTGATTTATGAGTTTAAATCTTGCACTTGATTGATTTTCCGTAATTGAAAGTTTTTCTTTGTATTTTTGCAAGTCTTGCTTTTGACTTTTGTCATAAGGGTACAATCTCTTGATCTTGGTCCTGAGTGCTTGTTTGACAAAGGGTCTTTGATTTCTTTAATGTTTTGGATTTTTTTTACTTTCTGTATTGTTTATTGATTTAAGAGATTTATTTTTTTCATTTGACAAAAGGCTTTCCTATCATTTTCATTTTTGTCTACGTTATGAGTCTAATTTGGGAATTGTGTTGAGAGTGTTAATTTTCTTGGATTACGCTTTCATTTCTTCATTACATCTATGATTTTATTTTGGAAAGGAAGAAATGAAATCATTTATTCTCTTAGTAATCTTTCATAAAAAAATCATTGCATTCAAAACATTTGTTAAAGGAGAAAATTGGAAAATTTTGTAGCTCATGATTATTTGGAATTTTGCTCATTCAAGAATTGAGAAATTGTATTTCATAGCTTTTGTACTTCAAAACGAAATACCTTCTCCCGATTGTAATTATAGTTCATCGAATTGAAATATTGCATATTCATCTCTTTTTTCATTTTATTGGGTCAAGGTCACATACATCATCAGTTTCATTTCCATATCCCTTTTGAGTAAACAAAAACTTTTAACATACAGCGTAATTGTAAAATTTATTAGTAACTTTTATTTTCTAGAAATTCTCTTCATCAACATTAACTAGGATAGCGCTTTGGAATAGTTTGTAAGGCACACTCTTCAAAGAATAAAAACACACAATAGTATCTTGTGATAGGGGGAGTTCAAATCCACTTGCTACATTTTGTCCTGGGAATCTCTTCTAACACAAGGGTTAATCATGAGGTCGCATTAGGACTGGCAGAGTTACTCACCCTGTTTTTTCGGTCTTAGTGTAGATATTATGCGTATTATTGGGGGTCACTTGAGGGTATACCTATGATTATGTGTGGGATATTCTCGAGTTGATTTCAGGCTAGATACCATGTCTTTGCACATAGATCAGACTATCGATTGTTTCCCTAGGCATCATTGTTCTAATTGGTAACCTTAGTAACCTATCTCTTTAGGGTATTTATACGAGGTGACTGTGGAGGGGAAAGTATTCATGGTACCTGGAATCAACGTTGGCCAAAATCACTCGGGCTCCTTGGAGGGTATACCCAAAATTATGTGTGGGAGCTTGCACCAGGGTGTAAGTCTGTTAAGCAGGTCATCAACGTACCTTTTCCAACTATTTTATCCCAGCCCCTTCTTGTCTTGATTTCGCGACGTTGGAGTTCATCACCAACTAGTGACTTTGGAATAACAAGGTTTATTTGCTTGGTTTGATTTCTAGATTTTATTAATGAGTGTTGTTTGTTTATCTAGTTATCCATAGTTTTGTTTCGTTCTTTATTTGGTTCGGCCAACATTGGCCTTCGTCGTTCACGTAGGATGCAAGGGATACCTCCAGAAGATCCGGAAGGTTACCTCCCTTTGCTTCCTAACTTACCAGAGGGCTCTCGTGAGGGAGAAGTCAATAAATAAGTAGCCTTTGAGGTTGGAAGTTCACATTATTTAGAGGGATTCATAATTGTTTTGGATTCTTTAGAGGCATTCACTTCCCCCAAATCCGTTATTGAGTATTAGACAAGATGCACATTTGCTCCGGATGAACTCATCGGGAGAAATTTTTATTGTCGAGAATATTGAAGTACCTACTGGACCTAACACAGGATCTGGAGTAGATGATCCACTTTTTCAATGTGACTCATTTAGAACCCTGTCTCACACTGCTGGAATTTTTAATCCTACTTTTACCCCTTCTTAGGGACACGATATTTTTGGCACACTATGAATGAGTTATAATAAACCTATGACATCACAAATTCCTAAGATGTTTGTTACCTATATGATACCTTTAGATCATTTTACTGGTAGAACTAGTAATTTCATCACAATTTCAAACCAATTGTTGGTTGGTTCTCACTCAATTCTCCCTCTCCAGATTGCCCACTCTACCATGGTCCCACAAGCTACAAATGTTTCTACTGGAAATGTGGTTATATTTAAAGCTCCTATTGGAACACCACTTCCACTTAGATCAAATCTGTCACTTCCCCCTAGGTATAACGCTTTGAATACCTCCATTTCTATTCCTACCCAGAATCCATCCGGCGGGTCTAGACTTTTTGTTCCTCCTAGGTATAATGTTGCTAGTCTTTTTTTTCCTACATCTACCTAGGTTCTCTCTGAGGGGCCTTACATTCCTCCTCCACTTCTGTCTGGAGGATCTAATCATCTTGGCCCTAGTGGATCCAATCCAACTGGAGGCACCATTCTTTCTGTCACTTCTGGTTTTCATATTCCTATTGGGGGGCAACCCCAATTTGGGGGACAACCTCAAGTTGGGGGGCAACCTCAAGGTGGATCCCATAACCCATTTTATGGGAAAAGTATACCTATGTTACAATATCAACCTTGGAATATTCCTTTCCAAGGGAATCAACAACCAGTTGGGGGGGAACATCCTTTAGTTAATTATTTTGTACCCACTAATATCGGTCAATCATACCCAGGTTCTATGAATCCCACTTGAGGTCCAAATTTTCAGTCTAATGTTCCTTTTCAAGGGAGCATACCTAATCAACCAACCCCTATTGGATATTTGAATCAAAACCCTCCACAACCAAATCTTTCAAGATTGTCTAACTATTTACATATTTCTTATGGTCCTACTAGTATACCTATGACACTTCCTCCTCAAAACCACCAGTTTCCTCAAGTGAACAGACAGTTGCCTTTTCTTGCCACTTTGGATTTACCAGATTTATCTAGGAATTTGAATGATCCTATTTTACATTCTCCTTATTGGCCCATCATTCTAGCCAAATTTCCATCTGACATTCCTAAGTTTGATGGTCGATCGGGAGAAGACCCAAATAATCATGTCATGACATTTAATCTTTGGTGTTCATCCAACTCGTTGATGGATGACTCCATTAGATTATGACTTTTCCAACGAACTCTCACGGGTTCAGCATACAAATGGTATATTGAGTTTCCACGAGGATCTTTAATGACTTCAACACCCTAACCATGGATTTCTTAACGCATTACCAATTGCCAATTCGATATGAGACATGAACTGAAATTTTGAGTTCTTTTAAACAATCCTCTTCCACTCATATTTCTGATCATATTCATGAGTGGAGGAGGAGAAGACACTTAATCAAAGTTCCCCTTCCTGATCAACTATTGGCTGAGTGGTTTACCAAATCACTCACTGGGCCTATTTCTCGTGATGTTTCCATGGGTGGTGTCATCACTGAAGAGTAGGAAATTAGTCGTGCTCAATATCTGGATATTATTTATTCACAAACGTGCACACTCTATGACTTGATCCTTGATTCTCCTCGACCATCCATGAATCCTACCCTAGCATATCTAGTAGCTTCTCATGTTGTTGATGGTGCGATTGGAACTTTTCATGTTGAGACTCCATCTACACAAGCCAGTCATACCAATCCCAATTCTACCACCTCCAATGTACAAAATACTCCTACTCCTACTCCTTCCCCTGGTAAAACTCTAGAAGTTAATTCAGTTCAATCTATACCTACCGTTAAAAATCAAAATAAAAAGAAAGGGAAGGGTAAGAATAAGGAAGACAAAAATAATAATCAATAATCTGAGAAACCCAAAACACAGCCTATTGATGACAAAGATAAGCGTAAACCTCATTATCCTTTCCTTATTTGTGGTGATGATCACTACACGGAAGATTGTCCACGATGCGATGAGGTTACTGAGTTCTTGCAAGGGACTGCGAAACCTCCTACACTCACCGTCTTGTCACAATTGTTTCTTTCTTAGAAACAGTCCCAATTGGTCATTCATGACCAACCTTCTCCCTCTACCACGTCTTATGTCCTTATGTGTACTGGTGACTCCAAGAAGAAAAAAATTGTAGCTGCAACTCAAGCCAAAGATTATTCTCCATCGAAAGAGAAAGTTAGTGATTTACCACCTTCGTTGGTTCAAACTCGTCCTCCAACTTCACCTCCAAACGGTCATCTTCATATCGAACGAATGGGTCTCGATACAGTTCTTCTCCCTCCTCCCAAGGGCATTGTTTGAAAGTCTCTGACCAAAACTACAGTATTGTAGAAGACCTTGCACAAGCACCCTCTGTGATGTCGGATCTCAAAGTCCTTCAAAGTTTTCCTACTCAACGGAAGGTTCTATTAAAGGATATTGGTAGAATTGATCCTACCGATACTAATGTAATAATATTTGACTTGGAAGATCATATTCCAAGGCTTCCTCCTCAATTAGCGTTATGGATCCAAGTTGTTGTGGAAAACAACAATATTTTTCAAATCGTTATTGATGAAGGGGCCTCGACTTACATTATGTCTATTACTTGATGGAAATCTATTGTCTCTCCTGCCCTTACCGAGTCACGCAATACTCTTAAAGCCTTTAATGGTATGGGTTTTAGACCTTACATTGTTCTTCCATCATTTTCTATTACATTTGAAGGTAAATTAGTCAATGTAGAGGTTGAGGTCTTTGATGCACCTCTTGATTATAACCTTCTACTTGGCCATAGCCGGATTGATTCCATGCATGCAGTTGTGTCTACCCTTTTCTATGTTTTATGTTTCCTGCACCAAGGAAAGGTTGTTACTGTTGACCAAATGGCCTTCTTTAATTCTGATTCACGTAGTAGCAATGTACCTTTTATCTCAAAAACACCTCCCGGTTATGACAATGTCGACGTGGGTATTTTAAAACATTCAACCTTGATGGGTACATTTCCTATTCCACCACCTGATATTCCTCCTCCTTTTTTCTCTTCGATTAACATTATATCCACCATTGTTATTGAAACCCCTGAGTCATATGACCCATGGATAGTACCTAACTCTAGTCATTATCTTCGTTACGGCGACCAAATGCCTTTAAGTCCAGTTGAATTAGCTTATCAAGCTATTCAATCGATGACCCCTTCTTCTCCTTCTCTCTATGATACATCTCCTTATTCATTCCATGTGATATTTCCTACTGATGAGATGATCATGTCAGTCATGTACATGGAAGATACCCCATGGGACTATGGGAATCATCATTCTATTCTCTTCCTGGAACGTGATACCATAGAGAGTTACCAACAGATTTTGACTCTGTCGATCATTGTCATTATTTCTTATGTTCTCGAGTCAACACACGATGTTGTATGAAGGGAACTTGAGTAATATTTCACCTACCATTCCTCTAGACATATCGATTAAACCCGAGGTCGTGGAAAATGTTCATATCAGTGCCTCATGTTCTATTGATGAGGTCTGCACTTATAAATCCCTTTTCCAAGAATTCTGTGACGTTTTTTCTTGGAGTTATGAAGAGATTCCAGGTATTGATCCTGATATTGGTGTGCATGAGATTAAGACCTACCCGAAAGCTAAACCCGTTCGGCAGATAGTTTTTCCAGTACATCCACGTAAAGTTGTTGCTATCAAGCTTGAAGTTGTAAAACTTCTTAAGGTTGGCTTTGACCGATTGGGTATCCAGTCTTTTTCCGGTAAACAAGAAACAAGGCACGATCTGTGTTTGTGTAGATTACAGGGATATAAATAAAGCTTGTCCCAAAGACAATTATCCAACCCCTTTCGTTGACCATATCGTTGACGAATGTGCCGGGAGTGAAATCTTCTCCTTGATGGACGGTTTCTTTGGCTATAATCAAATCAATATTTTACTAGTGGATCAGCACAAGACTACTTTTATTTTCCCTTGGGGAACCTCTGCCTATTGGAAACTACCTTTTGGTCTAAAAAATGTTTGTGTGACTTTTAAGCATGGTATGTATTACGATTTCCATGACATTAAGCACATTATACAACCCTGTCTAGACGATCTATCGGTGCATTCCATGTGTCGTCAAGATCACCCGACACATTTACGTGCCATTTTCCTACACTGTCATCATTATCGCATATGTTTGAATCCACACAAATGTGTTTTTTGTGTGGAATCTGACCAACTTCTTAGTTTTATCATGTCTATACATGGGATTCGAGTAGACCCCTTGAAGGTTGACGCTATTCTTAATCTACCTCCTCCTTCCACACTACACCAGCTCCAAAGTTTGCAAGGGAAGGAATTTTTTTTATGTCGATTCATCCTCAACTGCGCTGAATTAACGAAAGGATTTACTCAGCTTCTCAAAAAAGGTTACGATTTTGTATGGGACGAAAATGAAAACAAGGTCTTTGAGGCATTGAAAATCACCTTAACCCATACACCATTGTTGTTTCCACCTAACTATAGCCGAGATTATTTCCTGTACTTAGTTGTTTCAGACTCTACCATTGACATGGTTTTAGTCCAAGAGGATGATTCACACGATGAACATGTTATATACTATTTGAGTAGGAGTCTCATGACTACCGAAACCAAATATTTACATGTGGAGAAACTGGCGTTGGCAATTGTTCAATATGTTCAACAATTTCGTCACTATATCCTATTACGCAAAACCACAATCATTTCTAATTGCAGCCCCATGCAACATATCCTTACTCGACAATTGTTGGGGGGAACATACTCTAAATGGATAGTTATTATCCAGGAGTTTGATTTGGATTTTCGGCGCGCCAAGTCAAAGAAATATTTGGTTTTTTCCAAATTGATATGTGACCTTCCCTCTACTAAGACAAAAAATGTGGAAGAGGATTCCTTACCTGACAAATCCCTCTTTTTGATCAGTTTTGATGACATATGGTATGGAGATATTATCATCTATCTTTAGACCCAAACTTTCCAGCCTGATATTTTGTTAGGGTCCTAACCCGCACATAGGTGGATCAATATATTCGGATGGAATAAAGGTCAATATTAATAAGGCCTTTTAATAAAATAGAATAAGGCGTATGTAAGAAGACCTAATAGAAGCTTTCGCTTCTAGAAGGATCTTCCTCTAGATGCTTCTCTTGATAGACATATTTAGTATAAATAGGGTCGAGGGTATGAAAACCCTAGCTTGGATATTACTGTAACAGAGCGCTACTCGTCTGGAGATTGCCCCCTTGAAGAGGCCCGTGAACATTGCTTTCTGAATCAAAGTGTTATTTTTGTTGTTATTCTTATATCATTTATGTGTTATTGTGGAGATTACGCTGGTTATATTATTTTTATTTTGCTATTTCTAGCATTTTATTTCTGTTCTGCATACTTTTTATATATGGTATATTACAAGTGGTATCAAAGCACTTTCCTTGGCAGAAATTGTGGGAATTTTTTTTCAAGGTAGAGACGTATTCCGGCTTCTTTAAGCCACAAAGATCTGTCATTATGTGCATAAACCCTCGGTTGAGGGATTCATACACATAGGAAATACAAGTGGTTCTTAAGAACACATATGTTGGCCACCCTTGTAACCCCTGTCGGTACCCCTTTGAGTGGTAGCACATCAGACATCACCTGTGTACGGATCGACCTAGATTTCTTGAAGCCCTCTTTAGATAAACCGATCGGCCACCTGACTGTTATAGTGCCATCGAGAATAGCACTCGGGAAGATACTCTCTAGTACCTGGGTAGTCGGGTAGTACAGATAAGGGTACGATCTATCTTCCTTAGTTAGTTCCCTGAGATATTGGGCCGAGTACTATTGTTGGACCTCGCACATATATCAGAGAGCTATAGCATAGGGAAAACCCTTGAATAGCTAACCCTTGGGCGATAGAAACATAAACAAATTAAAACAGACAAGATCTATTGTCGTGCAACTATGTTCGGGTTGCCAAGTAAAAACACATTTCTTTCTGTTTAAGAATTTGGGGATTTCATCGCTGCAGTATTCTTCAGACCGGAATATAACTCCGCTGGTAAAAAAAAAAAATCTGGAATTTTTTTCACCATTATTTGAGACGTATTCCATTGGATTCGTCTCTTTTCCCTTATAACATTCATCCATATCATTTTTCAGCAAACGTTTTGACCCCGCCCGACCCTTTTTAGTTTACTCATCCTCATGGCCCATACCCGTAGCCAAGACCTGGAAGCTCGCTTCAACACCTTGCAATCTAATTTCATCGAGACCCAAAAATAAGTGAAACAACTCAGTGCTACCGTTTCCTCCATCGATACATCCATAAATACAACCATAAACACAACCATGCAGTCCTCAATGGAGGAATTCAAACAAGAATTGACCACCCATCTTGAATCTATCTTTGCATCACTCTGCACCAAATTGAAGATCCCTACAGATGACCCTTTCTCTGACTCACCTCCAAATACTGAAGGGGAACATTCCTCCCATTCCCATACCTTTCAGCCCCATCACTTTCAACGTGACCTACACCTTCCATGGGTGGATATGACCAAATTTTATGGCTCGGACCCCACTTGTTGGGTAACCCAAATGGAACATTATTTCTCTTTATACGACATTACAGATGACTTGGCCAAACTCTGGTATGGTGTTCTCCATCTAGATGAAGAATGTTGGCAATGGTGACAAAGCAGAAAAATTTCCCATCAAGGGTATATTGCTTGGACCCAATTTGTGACTGAGCTTTATGAATGCTTTGACATGGACACCAACCATTTGGGTCGTTTGACAAAGTTGAAACAATCAGGAACAATAGAAGACTTCATAACTGCCTTTGAGTGCCTGGCTTTTCAAATAGAGGGAATGACTGATGCTTTCTTTTGAGAGTGTTTTATCAGCGGCCTCAAGGATGATTCAGGCCCATGTCCTCATGGCTCGACCCTCGAGTTCGGTGGAGGCTACTAAAAGAGCTAAAGAAGAACAACAGGTTGTATCCTCTCAAAACCAAAAACCCTCATTTATCCCTTTCCCTAAACCCGTAAATCCCACAACTCCCTCCGCCCCATTAAAGATCCCAAAATTGACCAGGGATGAAATGGCTGAACGCCAACTCAAAGGACTTTGTTATAATTGTGATGACAAATATTTCCCGAGCCACAAGTGTAAGGAAAAAATGTTTTTATGGCCATATCTGAGGATATTTCGGAAGAGGATGTTGAAACTCCCTTGTGTCTGAGTCACCTGAAATCATTGACATAACCCCTCCCTCAGACCCTCCTGAAGTGGAACCGGTCATTTCCCTCAATGCTATCACTGGATTCTCCGCTTCCCAAACCCTCAAGTTAATCGGTTACATCAAGCATCGGAAGGTCATCATTCTGGTTGATAGTGGAAGCACCTATAGTTTTATTCATCGCTGCATTGCCCAAGAAACTCATTGCTACATCCATGCCATCAACAATTTCCAAATCATGATTGCCAATGGTGGTTCCATGAAATGTGGAGGGCGTTGTGAAAATGTGCGTCTCCAAATCAATGACTACCACCTAAAATCCCATATGTTTTCTATCGACATGGGTGGTTGTGACATTGTGTTGGGTGCATACTGGATAAGAACTATGGGTCCCATTCTCATGGATTTTAAGGCATTAACTATGAAATTCGACCAGGAAGGCCACCAATATAAATTCCAAGGCATCATTGTTGGTTCACCTGAGGTCATTAGTTCCCATCGCATGGAAAAGCTACTCAAAAAACGTCATTTTGGTGTCATTGCCCAACTCCATGCCATACAAGCAA
>ML819855.1:36574-76714 GCA_009831015.1 Picea engelmannii | reverse complement strand
CTTTATTACCGACTTACCCAAATCGGGAAATAAATCAATCATAATGGTGGTTGTGGATCGCCTTTCCAAGTATGCTCATTTCTACGCTCTTCAACACCCATTTACTGCATCCACGGTGGCTCAAATTTTCATGGACCAGGTCTCCAAGCTTCATGGCATGTTGCACTATATTGTTTATGATCGTGACCCAACTTTCACAAGAAATTTTTGGAAAGAATTGTTTAAGCTACAAGGCACCCAATTGCATCTCAGCACATCTTATCATCCCTAGACTGATGGTGAAACAAAAGTTGTCAACAAGTGTTTGGAAACATATCTGAGGTGTTTTGCCTCTGAAAAGAAAAATCAGTGGGCTCAATGGTTACCCCTAATTGAATGGTGGTACAACACTTCCTACCATACAGCTACACGCATGACTACTTTTGAAGCGGTATATGGACATAATCCACCTTCAGTTCTCTCATACTTACCAGGTACCGCGAAGGTCCAAGCAGTTGACCAAACACTTACAGTTCGAGAGGATATTCTTCATACCCTTAAAGAGAACTTGGTCATGGCACAAAATTGCATGAAGCAACAAGAAGATCAAGGACACTCTAAACATCAATTTGTAGAAGGGGATCAAGGGTTTCTGCGACTGCAACCATACAAGCAAACTTCCCTCAAGGCCGAGCATTGTCAGAATCTAGCGCCCAAATTTTATGGTCCTTATATAGTTCTCAAGCATGTGGGAAAAGTCTCATATTAGTTAGCTCTACCTAGTCAGTCGAAGCTACATCCTGTTTTCCATGTTTCCTGCTTAAAGAAGGTGATTGGAACTAAGTGCCAAATTCAAACCAACCTTCCTTAGTTAGTTGAAGAAGGATCCATTTGGCTATAGACAGAAGCAATTTTGGACCAGCGTGAGCGTCGCCTACGTCATAGAACCATCAAGGAAGTGCTAGTCCAGTGGAAAGATACAACTCCAGCATATGCAACTTGGGAACCAACTACCATTCTGCAACAGTTTCCACATCTCAAGCCTTGAGGACAAGGTTGTTTTTAAGGGGGCGGACATGTTAGGGTCCTAACCCGCATGTAGGTAGATCAATATATTTGGATGTAATAAAGGTCAATATTAATAAGGCCTTTCAATAAAATAGAATAAGTCGGATGTAAGAAGACCTAATAGAAGTTTCGCTTCTAGAAGGATCTTCCTCTAGATGCTTCTCTTGATAGACATATTTAGTATAAATAAGGGTAAAGGGTATGAAAACCCTAGCTTGGATATTATTGTAACAAAGCACCGATCGTCTAGAGGTTGCCCCCTCGAAGAGGCCCATGAACATTGCTTTCTAAATCAAAGTTATATTTATGTTGTTATTCTTATATCATTTTTGTGTTATTGTGGAGATTATGCTGGTTATATTATTATTATTTTTCCATTTCTATCATTTTATTTTTGTTCTGCATACTTTTTATATCTGGTATATTACATATTTCTAGTATATATCATCATCGTATACAGTATAAAGACCGTCAATACATCATCCTCGGTGATACCCTTTACCGTTGTGGTATTGATTCCATATTTCGACAATGTCTCACCTACGATGAAGTTGAGAAAGATTTCAATGAATGTCACTCTAGAGCATGTGGCGGTCATATGTCTGGGTATGCCACTGCCCAAAAGATCTTATGAGCTGGTTATTCCTAGCCTTCGTTGTTTAATGATTGCATTACTACCGTACAAAAATGCCACACTTGTCAAACTTACAACAATAATATCCAATCTCACCCTGATCCTCTTCACCCTATAATTTTGGTTGGTCCATTCGCTAAATGGGGCATTGAATTCATGACATGTAACCCTCACTTGGTCGGGGGGCATGGATACATTATTGTAGCTGTGGATTATTTCACTAAATGGGTCAAGGCGATGTCTACATTTGATAATACCGGAAAAACTGTAGCGTTATTCATATTCAATCATATCATTACTAGATTTGGTGTCCCTCAAGCCATCGTTATTGATCATGGTAGTCATTTTCGTAATTTCATGATGTATGAACTTAATGAGAAGTTGGTTCTTCTCCATGAAAATTCACCCCCCTATTATCCACAGGCCAATGGCCAGGTTGAGGAAATCAACAAAGTTCTCACTACTATGCTTTGACGGATGGTAGGAATTCATAAGTAAAATTGGCACACGATGTTGTTCTCAGCATTATGGGCCTATCATACATCCATTAATTCTACCACGGGATTCACACCTTTCCAGTTAGTATATGGTATCAAATAAATTTTGTCGATTGAATGTAAAATACCATCTTTGAAACTAGTCATTAAACTTCTCCCTAACACGTCAGTTGAAGAGGAACGTCTTTTGTATTTGATGCAATTAGAAGAAACCTGTTGTGATGCTTCCTTAGTTATTGAAACTCAGAAAAAGAATGTCAAAACTCAATATGACAAGCATGTCAAACCATGTGTTTTTTATGAAGGTGATATAGTTCTTCTTTACGAGTAAGATCATGATTTTCTAGGGGCCGACAAATTCAAGCCCATGTGATGGGGTCCTTGTATTGTGAAACGAGTGTTGGGGAGCTTATGAATTGGTGGATTATAATGGAATTCCTTTAAGTGAACCAATAAATGGGCTTTACCTAAACAATTACTATGCTTAAATCATCTTTGCATGAGTGTTGTGTATTTTTATGTATCATACTCTTATGTGACTTTTCGTTTTTGGCTTTGCCCTTCAACTGCTTACCTTGTGTTCTACTTGGTTTCTAAAAGTCGGTGTCTTAACTATACTACATTGGCTTCACTGATGGAACTAGTCATAGTACTCAAAACTTAGTGTTTGTTTCTTGGTCAATCTATGCACCTACGGATGAATTGATCAGTCGACACGGTGTTTTCCTTGGTCGTGCAACTAACAATATCGTGGAATACAATGCAGTTATCGATTTTTTAATTGACATTGTCTCACTTGGAATGCATCATCTTATTGTATGACTTGATTCACAGTTGGTAGTCCTACAATTGAGTAATGTTTATTCTATCCGAAGTCCTACCTTGTTAAGGGTATATTTACGAATTCGCCTCTTGGAACGTCATTTTCATTACATTAAATATCAACACATGCCTAGATTTATAAATACATTAATAGATGCATTGGCTAATTATGTGTTAGACAGACATTTGAGACATTTATAAAATAGAATCATATTGTGTACATAAAACAAGTAAGTCGGCAGGAGCCTCATATTTATATAACGATAAAAGTTTACAAAAAGTGTTTTTGTCTGAAGACCAAAATATCAAAAATGTGAAGCACATGGCTTCATATACAACAAAGCATCAAGGATGATATTCACTATAACACGTGACTTCCTGTGCTACTCTACAGAGCAGTCGACCGATGGATGCAGATACGCCCACTGTGTGGCACTGATAATGCCTAGGAATATCATCTATAGAGGCATCAGGGATATTCATTGTGATTCCCTTCATATTTTGTTCTATGATCTCGAAGTCGGCAGCAACTACTCCTGCTACAACACCTCTTTCCCATAACCTTTGGATGGGGAATGAATCTAGAGGACGATAAGGTCCCACATATGCATTATCGAAGAGAACTTGATTAGTCATCGGATAAAACAACATAAAAAACATTTTATATCATTAAAAATAACAAAAACATTATATAAACAAAATTTCCTTCTTACCTATGTTCCCCCACTGGGAACCTTCGGAAAGAGCTAGGTCCAAATCTCCATGGAAGTCTATCCCAACATATGCATAATCATTGACCATGAGCATTTGAGTTCTCGGCCATTCAAACAAGACATCGTTATACCTAACGATGTGATCGCCTCCATGTCGGGACATGAAATCTACCCAGCTCTTCATCCTCGGATCCTGTGGAGCAAGTATACCCCACTCTACCTGCAAGTGTAAGACTGGGACCCTCTCTAGGAAGAAGGATACCAAAATAGACCCGTATCCAAATTGTTTCAACCCATCACTTCTAAAACTGGTTAGTTGTTTTTTCATACTTTTAAGGACCCCTTCACACCAATTCAAGACTCGGGCTTTGTAAACTCCAATGCATACTGAAAATGGCTCTTCAGATCCATCTGGGTAGCTCCAATCCCTTCCATGCGAGTAATAGTATAGAGGATAGTTCGTAAAGGAAAATCTTGGACATCCATGATAGAAACCTTACCGCTATGTTTCTCGGTTCCCGACACACAATGATGACTGATGTAGTAGTTCATAGGCTCACCACCACCCCTGCTACCTGTAAGTGTCACTCGTGAACCCCAACGAGATAGTCCTTTTAGTAAATAGATATCCTCGATATATATTGTGAGTGAGTGGGAACCCACATGAAATAATTTCTCTTTCACATCCCACATGTGAACTAAGTACTCAAGTAGTCTCAGTTGGGCCCTCATGCCCTGAATATTGAATAATTTGAGTAGCCCACATTGTCAGAGGGCCATAACTATTCCCCAGTCATTCCCGACTATTTAAGCTTCTTCTTCATGCTCTCGCTCATACTATTCCAACATATTGACCATGGAAGACCTGCCAAGGAACCATAAAAAGAGATTAGCATCATAATTTTATTTTTGGGGGTTTTCCCTTGTTGGGTTCATCTTTTGAAATTATGGGTTGCGGTCGTTGCAAGCCTATGCATTCGCACATTGACGCATTGTTGCACCCTAGCTATAGGGTCACCTGTGACAATCCTAGATCGTCACAGGTCCTGATATAGGGCACCTGCGACGACCACGGCTCATGGGTACCCCCAAAAAAATCAACCCAAAACACATTTTTAACCAATGAAAATCATTTTTGAATCCATAAAAAGATGAAGGAAATGGAGATTACCTCTGTTGCAGAGACGATTTTTGAAATGATCCATCATGTACTCCATGATCAACAATTGAAAATCGAATTGAAAAAGGGATTTGGAGAAATGTTTGGGCAAAGTTACAAATGAAATGGTAAAATATGGTTTGTTGCCTATTTTATTAACTTTTATAATTTTTTATTTGCATATTATATTATTTTTTATGCTTTATCCAAACCTTAAAGTCCTAACAACTTTAAAAGTGGTTGATTTTCGCAGATTGATAAAGTCTAGAGGTGAAACATTGGAACAAGGGTCCACTTTTTTGGTTTGTTTTTATATATTTTTCACATGTATAGATCCTTTTAAGGTTTTTCAGGAAAAAAATCGAGCAAGTCTTAATTATTTCTCACGCTCGTGAAACCATGAGAATGTAATCGAGTAGTCTTTTGTCATTTTTTCGAACTTGTAATGGTGAAACGAAAAACGAAACCTATGGAGTATCCTTTAAGCTCTTTTCACGCTCCCTAAACATGAAAAGATGGCCAAGTGACATTTTTATTTTCACGCTCATAAAATTATTTGAAGAAAACATTTGACGATTGGTAGACTATCACTTTTTCGGTCTTGTCAGATTAATTTACGAAAAGGGACCTGATGGAGTTCTCTTTAAGTGTTTTTTAGACTCTCTAAAATTGAAAACCCCTAAGTTTTCTTTCTTTGGACTCATTAAACAAACATCGAAAGACCCATATGGGATCGAACCAATCCTTCTTAGGGTTCATTAAACATACTCCGAGGGACTCTCTCGAAGGATGAGATTACATCAACAATCATATGTTTTCCTCCTCAATATTGCGTAAAATTAAAGAGGTGCTCGCCAGAAATGGTGGGAGGGAATTGGGAAAGAAATGAGTCTCTGTATTTGTGTTAGTGGCAGTAATAGTCACTCTTGAACATGACACCCCCCTTTCATCATTACTATCCAGGTTGGGAAATCCATTTGTCTCTTGTTTTACCATCCACAAATTCATATGTTTGGTCCTAATTGATTCAATGCTGCCAATAGCATTGTTGTGTCGTTCATATGTTCAAGAGAAGTCCAACCTAAACAATCCTTCTATTGAGTCGACCATGTGCAGTTATAAATCTTCTACCATGTCGGCCTTCCTTGTGTCAGTTCTGACTCACTTCATACTCCGATCTACTTCAAATCTATTACATATTTTGTGTCATTGATGGGGGATACATCAAGGCCCTCCTGTGACGAGTCTTTTCCTGTTGACTTCAACACATTATCTGGGAACAAGATTCAGAAATCATTCAGTACCTTAGAGCTTGCAGGCCTCAATGGAAGGTTTCTTCACTTTCAATAGTGGGTTCACATCATTGACCCCTGATTGGAAGATTCCATTGAGTTTTCGACTTCAAATCATTTATTCACATTTGTTGGATTGTACTAGGGTACCTTGGGAGTCATTGACATCAATGGTGATTTCCCTTGCACTTGTTAACATTTTTCATTAATAACCGATAATCAAGTGGTTTCTACCATGTTCGACTTCAACACCTATAATCACATGGATAGATTCGTACTTAGAGATGATGGAAATGAATACCCTGGATCTTATCACTTTGGTCCAGGATGCGACGGAGTATTCATGATTTTTATTGACACATAGATCCAATTTGTATGTCTCGTGGCTATGTCGGAATTTGAGTTCTTTAGAACATAGATCCATAGGTATTCTTAGTGGCTATGTTGAATCATGGTGACATGGATCCATGGTGTATGTTTAGTGGCCATGACCCACTTGAAACTTATGATTAGATTCACTTGTAGTATGAGTATGGGAATGCCTACCTCAAAATTGGTATGATATTATGCATATGCTTGTTTGTTTGCAGGTTCATGATCGATGCACTCCTTTTTTTAGACACACACATTCTACAAAGTATTTCAGTTGTCACGAATTTCAGCTTCATACTTTGGGGGGAACTCTACTACACATTATTTTGGTCACCTCAGTGATCACCTGGCAACATGTGTTCATGTTCCCTAATAATATTAAAAGCGACTTTCTCCATGGGAAAAGTGATTTGATTTCCTTTGCCAAAAACCATATGAAAGAAGGTTGCCGCACCCTGCTAAATACATGGGGTGTGACGATACCTGATTGTCACATCCTGCACTATACCTAGACTGTGACATCCTCACATGCTAATAAATTTCTAGGGTGCGAGGATGCTTAACTATTGGGAAAATTCAAATTTCACGAATGTTCTAGAAGGGAATCTTCTAGAAGATGAGGTAGCCTCCAATCGGTTTGGATCTTACTCGCTTCTTTGATTTGGTGGAATAATCCTAATCTCCTCATCCATCTCTCTTTCACACTATATAAATAGGTATCTTTCATGGAAAAGGCTAAGGTTGAATAGGCTAAGAATTGTATGGAGAGTTCTACTTCAGATTATGCTTGAGAGCTTTTCTTTAGTTCATCAAGTCAGATTGTGGATCTTCTTCATTCAAGGAATTGGAGCAAAAGAGTGCATGTTGAAGAAAAGAGCCATCAAAAGGGGACCTTGCAACATCAAGGCATAGGTTGTATTCTCCACTTTCTATTCACTTAATACAGTAATGCATTTCTTCCCTATATAAGCATATTGTCTTCTATTGTATAATTCCTTGATCATATACATAGGCTTCATTAGAATGTATGTATCTTTGTTTTCCTTCGTTGTTGGTTTGTGTTTCTTAGACAAGCTTAACATTTTGAAAACACAAGGAAGGATCTACAAATATGACACTAGCGAGGACAAGCATCGTTTAAAAGGTACGCCACTTGTAACTCATTAAACTAGTTCACATGATGATGAAGTTTAAGGTGAAGTGTGCATTTTTTATGTTTTGTTCTAGTTTCCAGTAAGATCTAGGGAGATTTGTTTATGTCCACATTTACTGATTAATCCGATAACAAAATACCATATGAGATAAAACCAACTGAAGCCTCTTCCAAGATCACTTATGCCAATGCATTTGATGTAGAATTCTCCCTTCTATTGAGGGAGAGAATATCCACCACCTTCTTGTCCATGCAAGAAGCATCCATTGAGGTTGAATCCAACATCTTGGCATCAGACAGTTTAAAGACTAGATCTCATAAAGACAAGAAGAAACATATAGAGGATTCCCCTACCTTCTCTTACCCATCCACATCTGATCCTAAAATTGATGAAATGACCAAAAATTTGAAGGATTTGACATCTGAAATAACTAAGTTGAAATGGGAATCTAAAAAACCAAACAAATATTTTCAAGGGGCTCATAACAGAACTCCCAACCAGTTTAGAAGGTCGAATGATTCCCCTCAGATAATGTAGAGAGAGAGGAGGAATGTTGATGATCAAAGAGTAGTACCTCCTTTCCAAAATAATTAGATTGAGGAGATGGATGTAGATAGTGATGTTGTGGATGATGTTTTTGTACTTTTTAATGAAACAAAATTTTACTCCAGTCACTTAATGCAACAAGACTATGAGGTAGCACAAATGTCAAATCAATTTGATGTTGAGATAGGAGAAGAGGGGGTTATTCAAGTCCAACCACAAAATAAATATGACTTGAGGCCTAGAACATGTGCTCCCAAAGCCACCACCTATGATCAGAACAGTAAAACAAAAGTTCCTCTCAAGTCAAATCCAAGCAAGGGTGCATTGCTTAAATCTCACCAGCCTCCTCCATTTAAAATTGTTTCCCCTAAACTAAAGGAAGTTGATAGGCCACAAGCATCTTTCAACCTAGAGCATGAATTGAGAAAAATCAATATCCCTATACCTCTATCGGAATTGTTAAAAAATGAGCCTTTCAAACAATCCATTATGAAGGCTCTGTAGCCACCTACTTCTGTTGTAACTTCTGATGTAATTAGTTTGCAGGATGAGAACCCAACCATTACTGTGGGCCCACACATTGAGGATGGCTCTTATGCTTCTCCACCTTTCTACATATCTTTAAATGTCCATGACAAGATCCTACATAACTATCTCATGGACTCAGGTTCCTCACAAAATGTCACGCCTAAGGTTGTTATGGAGGAACTAGGTCTGGATATCACCAAGCCATACCAAGACCTTTACTCCTTTGACTCCAAAAAAGTCAAATGTTTGGGATTAATAAAACATCTGGTGGTTTCTTTGGCACAGTTACCCATGAAGAGTGTAGTGATGGACATCGTTGTGGCTGACATTCACCGCACATTTTGTATGCTTCTTTCTAGGACATGGGCCAAGAAGGTTGGGGGATCATTATAAATGGACCTCACATATGCCACCATCCATGTTTTCATAGGAGAGCACAAGAGGCTATATAGGGAGGTCAGATTGGCCTATATCATCAACGACCATCAAAATCCAAGAAAACACCCAATTTACATTGTTGAGGACGAGATCGGCTCATATATTTTTCATCTAAATGGTGATGAACCATAAATTACAGTCAACAAATGCAAAAATTAGTTTTTGACAGATCAACAGAACAAAGTGTGGAAGATGTATTTCAATGCATCTTCATCAAAATAAGTTTATGGGGTTGTATAGTCATAATTTCCCCTGCGCAAGAGATTATAACACTCTCTTATAATATGGTATTCGAGACTACTAACAATATAGTTGAGTATGAAGCTCTGGTACTTGGATTGAGGGTTGCTAAAGACACGATCGTTGAAATTTTGGAAGTCTTTGGTGATTCTAAGTTAATCACCAATCAAGTAAAAAACAGTTATCAAGCCAAGAAATAGGAACGAGGTGTGGGACTTGGTTGACAACTTATTTTTGGAATTTAACATCTCCTTCATTCCTAGAGAGGAAAATCAGAAAGGTAGATTCTTTGGCCTTGGCTGCCAGTGCCTTTAGACCTCCCATTAGCCTAAATATCAAGTATCAGGTGGAATTCAGACATAGGACAACCATACCAGACAACACAAAGAACTGGTAGGTCTTTAGTGATGACTTGGAGATACAAAGATTTCTTCATACCATAGAAGAATTATCCATTATCTCAATAGATGAATAGGGTGAAGAGGATGAATCAGAAAATCACCAAACATCTCAGTTGTTGAACAAGATGGATGGCCACAACATTTTGGAACTTAAAAAAAAACACATCCCCAAGGATCTAGTGCCACTGGAAAGGTTATTTGACAGTCATGATGTCTCCAAAGAAGCTTTCATAAAAAATCAATAAGAGTAAGTGATGGACTGCAACATTGGGACTATTGAAAATCCCAAAGTAGTAAAATTGTCCAAGGCACTACGTACAGAACAAAAAGACATGTATGTCAGCCTCATGAAAAATTTATGTTGATATTTTTGCACGGTCTTATGAAGATTTGAAGACATTTGACACTGACAGCATCCAGCACAAGATCCCTCTGAAGGATGGTTCTAATCCATTTAGATAGAAAATCAGGAAATTTAATCCCATGTTGATGTCCATAATTGAAAAAGAGATGAAAAGAATTCTTGATGCCAAAATTATTGTGCCCTTGAGGTACTTAGATTGGGTGGCCAACTTGGTACTTGTGAGGAAAAAGAGTGGGGAAATACAGTTGTGTGTGGACTTTTGAAATATCAACAAGTGTTCTCTAAAGGACAACTACCCCCTACCCAAGATGGACCATATCCTGCAAAGGGTAGTAGGTGCTCATAGGATTTATGTGTTGGATGGGTACTTTGGTTAAAACCAGATAGCGGTCTGTGAACAAGACAGAGAAAAAACAATGTTCACCACCCCTTGGGGGACATTTATGTACAACAAAATTCCCTTTCGGCTCATGAATGCAAGGGCCACCTTTCAGAGGGATATGGATGTAGCCTTCTTAGGGAAGAAAGATAAATTTATGGTTATATATTTGGATGACATCACCATTTTCTCCAAATCGGATGATGAGCATTTATATCACATCAAGCGGATTTTCCGAAAATGCAGAAGGTGTGGGATTTATTTGAATCCTGGGAAGTCTAACTTTTCTATTCTAGAAGGTAAAATCCTAGGTCACATCATATTAGCAAGAGGTATACAAATATACCCTAAGAGAGTGGAGGCCATTCAAGAAATTGCAATCCCCAGAAACAAAAATTTTATTCAGTCTTTCATAGGAAGAATAAATGGTTTAAGGCGCTTTGTGCCAAACTTTGTTGAAATCATAAGGCCTATCACCAAGATGCTAAAGAAATATGTTGTTATCAAGTGGTCATGGGAGGAAAAATCATCACTCCAAAGGATCAAACAAGTTTTGGTTGAATCGCATGTATTAGTCACCCATGACTATGCCAAATAGTTCTTTATATTTTCTTTCTCCTCTGAGAAAACCATTGTTGTTGTGCTACTACAAAAGAATTAAGAAAGGAATGAACATCCCATAACCTTTTCCAGCAAGGCCTTCCGATATGTTGATCTGAAGTATGACATATTAGAAAATCATGCCTATGTGTTGGTCAAAGCGTTGAAAGCCTTCAGGGTGTATGTGTTATAGTCTAGCATAACAACCTATGTTCTTAGAAACAGTGTCAAAGAGATTCTAGTATAGCTAGATAGTGAAGGAAAAAGAGGGAAGTGGATTGTAAAACTATTGGAGTATGACCTACACATAAAATCCACCAAGTTGATCAAGGGACATGGACTTACTGAGTTGTTATCAGAATCAAAATGTAAGGTGTTTGAATTGCATCAGATCCTCACCCAATCTAATGCACCCATAACACAGTCTGGAAAAGACAACATGTAGGTATTTGAAAACTACTCTTCTTCACCTTGGTACAAAGATGCTATTTATTGTTTGCAGCACCTATAATGTCCACCAGATTTGAAGAAGATGAGGGCTAGGTCTCTCAAATTAAAATCTATTAAATTCTGCATTTTAAATCAGAACATGTATTGGAGGGATCCTACTGGCATCATATTAAAGTGTCTTGATGAAAATGAAGTTAAACAAGTCACAATGGATATGCACAGGGGAGTTTATGGAGGACATCGACATTGGAAAGATACAACCCTTAAGATCCTAAGGGAAGGGTACTGCTGGCCCACCCTTTTCTCTGATATATTCACCAAAGTAAGGGCATGCAATGAATCTAAAAAGTTTACAGGAAAACAAAATTACTCTCACTACCCCTAAACCCTATCACTACCAGTGGCCCCTTTCATCAATGGGGATTAGATTTCATAGGTGAGATAAATCCACCCTCCAGTGGGAATCATAAGTGGATCCTCACTTCCACTAACTACTTTACCAAATGGATCGAGGTTGTGCCCACAAGGAATGCTACTGACAAGGTGATTATGAATTTTTTGGAAACCAATATCTTTTCTAGGTTCAGCTGCCCTAGAAATATTATAAAAGACAATGCCCGAGAATTCAATTCCAAAGACATGATTTACTTCTATGTCAACCATAACATTTCCTTGACATGTTCCATGCTCTATTATCCTCGGGGGAATGGGTTGGTCGAGTCATCAAACAAGACTCTCATCAGGATCATCAAGAAATTGTTTATTGAAAACAAGAAATACTCAGACTCTAAACTCAAGTATGTCTTGTGGGCTGATAGGATTAGCACCAAGAGATCCTTAGGAACCTCACCATTTCATCTAGTCTATGGGATAGATGTCGTATTCCCTACTCAACTCAGCCTACCAGTTCTAAAATTCCTACAGGAATAAATTGAGGAGCCAAATGACATCCAGAGGAGGATATTTCATATTATAGAGGTTCAACAAAGGAGAGAAGAACCAAATCAAATAATCGAGGCATACCAGAGAAAGATCAAATCATATTTTGACAACAAAACCAAGAAGGAGATATTTCAAGAAGGCAACCTGGTCTTGAGGTGGGATGCTAGAAGGGATGAGAAGTCTAAGAATGGTAAGTTCGATAACCTCTGGTTTGGTCCTCTTAAGGTGGTTGAGGTTCTAGACAATAATACATTAGTTTTACAGAATCTGGATGATACTGATATTTTCGGAGGCACGGTAAATGGGCGATTCCTTAAACACTATTTTTCTTGAAAGAATGAGGGAAGGTCCCTCTTGTAACATAACTACTTTCCTTTTTTGTTTGCATTTGATTAGTAGGCTTGTGTGTGAATAAAGACTCCATAGCCGAACAAATGCACTAGGGTTAGATTTAGTTTTGAATTTTAGGGATGCATGGCTGAGAGACAGTGACAGATATACATGGCTGACAAATAGAAATAAAGGTAAGTTACGGCAAGTGGGAGCGAGGTTTCGATAGGTAAGGCACCCAATCTACTATTATTATCACCTCACAGGGAATTGTTATCCTCGTTTGGAGCCAATGTTGTAACCTAGGTCTTCACCCCTTCCCTTTCCCTCCTTCACCCTATACATCCATTAGGTATGATTTTTGTTTTGTGTTTTCTAAGTTTGTTCTAAATTATTTAATGACTCAATGTCAATGGCCCCTATTGTTCTTTACTTTCTTTGCATTGTTTTCTTGCTTTCTTGAAAGGTGATTACATGTTTTGGTTTGAGTTTGAAACATATGTCATCATGTTTACCATTGATTGAGTGTGCAACAAGTCAACCAAGACCTTTGTACGCAGATAAAACATCCAAAAGAAAAACGTAACAATTCAGAGCAGTGGATATTGGGCTTAGATTATGAGAAAATAGACAACTTAAATTTCTGACGGTGGACATCCAACAGTCAATCAAGATCAACAGTTATTGTGCATTCAAGGTTTCAAACTCACATGAGGTTTTAACAACAAAGAAATATTAATTTTTACTCTGTGACTTCAGCATTCGGGCATCCGAGCTTGTCATTATTTCAATCCCAAAAATCCCTGAAGTGTCAAAGCCCGAACTCCCACGTCACTCTGAGAGATCGGTCATCCAAGATATTTTTATACTCTACAGTCAAAATCCCCGAAGTGTCGGAGACTATAATTGTCGAAGTGGATCCTCACTGCCACGTCACTTTGCGAGTTCAGTCATCCTAAAGATTTTGATCTAGAACAAACACAGAGCCCCGAAGTGTCGGAGCCCCAAATTTCTGAAGTGGATCCTCATTGCTGCATCACTTCATGAGTTCAATCATCTAGGAGGTTTTGATCCAGAACAAACATAGACCCCCAAAGCCTCGAAGTGTCGAAGCCCCGAATTTATGGAGTGTCGGAGTCTTTTTCAGCTGACGTTTCATATGCCACCTGTCAATTGATTTCAGATGACACATGGCACTCATTTCTGGTAATTTGGCTACATCATCTATGCTATTTCATGTGATATGTTTCACTCTCATTTTTATGACATGTCATCAATTGTGACAACTGGATGCCACAGCACTCCGAAATATTGTCACTCTAGCAGAATTTAATCCAAAGAAAACACATTTCCCCGGACCCCTGAATTGTCAAAGTGTCGAAGCCCATTTCTCATAAACTCTTTTTCATCTGACATCATATGCCACCTGTCAATTTATTTCAGATGACATGTGGCACTCATTTAAGGATTCCACGTCACTCCAGGAGAGGGTCACTCCATGAGAATTTAATTCAGAGAAAACATAGTTCCCCGACGCTCCGAAGTGTCGAAGTACTAAAGGGACAGAGCACCTGAAGTCATGAAATATTAAAATGATTTAAGTCTTAATATTTGGTGGATTTTATTAGCAATAAGCATTAGTTAATGACTTCACGAGTTCAGTCATTCGGGAAATAGTTATACTCTTCATTCAAAATCTCTCGAACGTCGAATTACCGAAGTGGCTTATCCTCATTGATCACCTGCATTAAATTATTCTTTAAACAGAGAAAGACAAGAAGAAAGAGTCCATTATGGTCAAGAAATAAAATATTGATGACAGTCAACAGGTGCATAAAATGAAGTTGTAGGTCTAGTCTTGCAACACCATAATCGAGAATTGGAGAAACTGTATTCCAGGTTGCGGAAGAAATATCAAAGACTCTAGAAGAAGCACGAGAAGACTTGTTACTTTTTAAAGGAGATAATTTGAAGAAGCTGCCAACACATCCAATTATCTCCCAGTGGCCTCCAAGAGTGCACATGTACACTTGTACTCGACTCGGAATCTAGTTCTATCGGTCCTATTTAGTTCCGTCAAAGACTCAGTTCGATTCAACATATGCATCAGTTTGGTTTATGATTCGAAGCAGTTTTAGTTATTTAAGTTCAAGACTCTTTTAGATTAAGGCATCATAAGTGGTCATTTGTGTGTGATATGAACCAAATCTTTTTTATTAAGTCAAGCTTGAAGTATACCTTAATATACTCTAGCAATGTTTTTTATCTAAGTTACTAAGTTGTTTTACAACTGGTAGTGTAGAGTTAAGCCTCGGTCCTAGATGGATGAGAGACTCTGCAACTTTGATAAATATGCAGTTTTTGTATGTTTTGGGGGTTCGGTTTTTGGATAAAGAAGATAAATACATAATTTGGTTGAACCTGTTCTATGCATAGATTAAATCTCTCTAACTGGTGAATATACTTTTGATGACATTTTTTTTGTCCAAATATTCATGTGTTTTTTATCTTATCTTGAATGCATTTTTTTTATCTATGCGAAGTAAATTTCATTTCCTTCAGCTATTGTATAACTTATCTTTACTAATATACAACCTATAAAATAGCTAATGCTTTGGTGAAGATTTGTTTTTATTGCAACCTCTGGGAGCAACTGTGTTTTTGATACATGTTTAATGTCTTGAAATGATATTTTAAGTATTAAACTTCTTGTAGCAGATTATTCATTGAGTGGTTTGTTGTTTCCCTTTTTTTTTTACTTCTATTATTTCACTCATCTGTCATTTGTGTGTCACCAACAAAGGAGAACCCTCATCTATATCATTTTTCCAACCCAAACATGCTCTTGTCTTGGTAAAACCAACCCTCTAACTGACCAAAATAAGCAGAAAACCAATCATTCTAAACTTGAGGTGGCCTATCTCTGGACTTTAGCAGTTAGGTGCAGACTTTAGGACCAACATGCAGTTTGTTCATTCAGTGTACCACATACACAAGTATGTGTCACATTTGATAAATTCACCATAGTGATTTATTTAGTTTTAGGTATCCTCAAATATAATGTTCTTGTGTTTTTATAGGTTGCATTACCATACGGTCATGAGCAATGTCTACTTGGGATGGACAAGTCACCACCTTCACAAGTATCATATGTTGAGTTAAATCTTGTTTAAATATTGAATTATGAAGAAAAAACTTTTAAGGCTCAAATTAGAAATATTAAACTGTATAAATGTGTATAGTTACAAAATATAAACTCTTGAATTTGAATCACTCAAATTGACCAAGAAACTAGTCTTGGGCATGCATTTTAGTGAAGTAAGGAAATTTTGGATAGCTTCACTAAAATGCATGCCAAGTTTTTATTACAAGGAAAAATTGAACAATTCAATTTGGAGAGTTTGTTTACTCATTCCAATCCCTACCATAGTTTTGTGTTTTTTTATTTAATACACAAAATTTTATGCTATGCAAAAATACTACAATTTTGATTTTTTCCATAGGGTAAAAGCTAGGATTGGGTTCCCCAAATAAATCCACATCAACACAAATATTTAATGATAAATGGAATAAAAAAAATTCCAACATAGAGATACCAACATTTTCTAGAACATCTCATACTCAGTTTTCTAAACTAAATCTCTTCCAGTGAAAACAAAATCTGCCAAAATAACAATTATTACTATTTGACAATTTTCATAATCAATACAAAAATGAATTCTAGGGCCAAACCAAGTACACCCAAGTATGAAATTTTGACCAAGAAATAATTACATAATAATGAAACTATGTACCCTTGCATCAAGTTTGTCAAAGTTCCTACATACCTATGTTTCCCACTTATACACGACTTTGACAAAATGCACCTCAAAACAAAATTTTACATGTTGAAGGAAATATAAACTAGAAAATTTTAATGCTTAAATATTAAAAACAAGAAATCACATAAATGTGGAGGATTTTAAAATACACACACTTCAGTTTGAGTCACTCAATTTGGCCAAGAAATGGAGCTTGAGCATGTATTTTTGTGAAGCAAGGTAATTTTGGCTAGCTTCATTGAAATGCACACCCAATCTTCATTAGTCGAATTGAATAATCCAACTTAAAGAGAATGTATTTATTAATTTTAGACCTTATTTATGTTATGCAAAAATACTCCAGATTTGATTTTTCTTCATAGAGTAAAATTCAGGTTTGAGTGTCTCAGAGAAGTGTCAGTTTATCGATGATTTAGAGCAAGTGTGTATGTTTGTGAGGAAAAATCATGTTGAATTACTTGAATTTTGAATTGAATTTTTATTGATGATATCCATGAGATGTAGGCCATCATGGAGTCAATGAGACAATATCTATTATTTTATAAAAATAATATACGAAGAATGCTTTTTTTTAGTAGAATTCTTTCAATTTATAGAAATATTGTACAAAATTGAACAAACTTCAATTAAAATTTATGAAAAATAATGCTTATTAAATTTTTACAAATCCCAAAGGGGTTAGATCCAATGGTGTAAAGTGAAGAGTTTTTCACCATTGGGAAAGGTTCAATTCCATTGAGGGTCACTTAACCTGGAGCCATGGGGAGACCTTGAGGTAGCAGTTGAACGTGTGGTTTCACCCAGATATATTATATTAAATGGTATTGTGACTCATGCACACATAAGTGGATCAAATCCCACCCCCATGTCCTTCCATTTTTCAGGCCCCGAGGTGTACAGAAGTCATTGATGGAGTGTGTTTCTAAGGTAATTCGTTATGTGAAGTCACCAGTTCGAAACCTTGGCTCACCTTGTATTTCACGTATGGGTCATCGTGGGCACACCTGGAAGTTATAGTGTTAGCATTCAAATAACATGACCACGTGTCACGTGAGTCTGTGCCTGACTAGTAGCTGATTTTTCGAGTTACAAAAAAAAACATTTTACAAAAACCATCCTTTCAAAAGAGGTTGTAATAGCTTCCTAGTTAAAAAAGAAGAACAAAATAATAATTAATATATATTATGAATAAATTAGGAAGGGCTTAATCATCCTCATTCACTTTATTGTCCTTATCCTCTTCTTTTTTACTTGAAGAATGGTCATCTCTGTCACTTCCTAGATTGATTGCTTCATTTCTTTCAGCTTTATCAAGAGATACATACTCTAAAGAAAAATAATTTGGAGACAGAGGGCTATTATATGTTGGGGTAGTGACTTTGTAGTTTTCTTATACTTCTTTTTCTTCATCTCTTCTTTAAAGGAGTTTTATTTTTGTTTGTCCTCCTCTCTTTGGAGGAGTATTCTATTAATTTATTTTTCCTTCTCTTTTGAGGATTTTCACTAGATTACATAATTATGTAACTAATACTATAAAAAAAATATGTATTACATCAAAACATTAGTTTATTTTACCATAAAATTGTTAAACTACAAATAATGATGAAAAAATAACAAAAACTTTTAAAAATCCTTACAATGATGACCAACTTGACAAAAATTAAAGCTATAAGAAAAGTAAAGTTTCTTCTAAATTGAAATAAAAAAGGAAAGAACAACCACTGCAACAATGAAGGATGTTCCTCATACTTACTATAAATAGATATTCTGAATTTGGGGTGAACATTTGAAGGAGTATTTTATTTTTTTCCCGAGGAGTATTCTATTCATTTTTGCTTTTTTTTTTATAAGAGTCTTCTGATAACATAGTTATGTGATTAATAATAATGAAAAAAACATATTACTACTATAAAAGTTAAAGTAGAAATAACAACAATGAATAAAACTTGTGAAATAAAAACATAACTATTTTTTTTAAATCTTGGAAGGGTCAATTGGAAAAAAATTAAATCTATACAAAAATTAAAGGTTCTTCTGAACCAGCAATGAAGCATGTTTCTTATATCCTCTATAAACATATGTTCTAAATTTGGAGTGAACATGGTTTTAATACTATATTAAGTCAAATCGATCATGCTAGTCTCTATGTCATTCCAATAGAGTGTGATGTATGGTTTGTTAAAATATGCTATGCATTGGATATACATAGAACTACATATCATTTAAATAATATCAGCAAATACATTATCGTTTTACTGTTCATATTATTTTTCTTAACCTTTAAGCATAACAAAAAAATTATATATAATTCCAACATATTACAATGAACATTGATAAAGTATATTGACATACAAAAAATAAATATCATGGTGTACGTTTGCACATCAATATCAATGCAATTTTATGTGTTTGAAAACTTAGCAGGGAATGTTTTACTAGCTAGTACTAGTAAGAGAGGGAAAATGGATGGGGTGAGATGTCATGACCACTGCCAAAAGTTACAGCTTGGCCCCATCCCCGCCCCCCCAAAAAAACATTTTCAAATTACATTCTTTCCATCGATGAAAATTGTAAAGTTTACATACTAGATTAGTGATGAGGCATGGATTTTGGACCAATTTCATTCCTCCACATATATATTTCCACCATTAGAATAACTACCCCGATATTAGTGATTAGGCATCAATTTCATTCCTTCATGTAGATATAATACTATTGTTATCATTTATACTCCACCATTATCCTAGGTACGTCAAGATAATAAAAATAACATTAATTACAGGCTTTATTATTTGAACAATGTTTCGGTTTTATTATTTGAACAATGTTTCAAACAATTGCTATTTAATGAAATTTAGAATCTCAAGATTCTAAAAGCTACAATCAATAAGGTTGGTTTAGAAATTTTGGTTAACTAATTTATAATTTTTTCCTAAAATGTCTTATTTTTAAATTTAATGACTAAAATATATTGAGTATTTGACTCACCCACTTTTTTTAAAATTATAATTAATATTTCTAAAACCATTACAATTAATATTTCCAAAACCATGTGACCAATTCTATCTAGTCAAAAAATAATATTTTGATAAATTAAAGCATCTTTTGACATTCATTGACTATTTTTCTTAATGAAATAAGATACATGTTAGAATTACCTAAAATGTTATGTATATATTCAAATGATTTTTTGAGACTATATACAAAATGTATCATATTAATATTTAAAAAATAAATAGCTCCACATTTTATTCACAAAGTAAGTATAGGTCCACTTTTTTGGTAGTACATTGCAATCAACTACTATGTTTGATAAATGATGGTAAAACCAATGAATGATGGTCAAACTACAATATGGATTACCACAATATGGATGGAGAAGTTGAAAATAAAAATCTTGCTCCATTACCTATGGGGATTTCAAGTAAAAACGTTGATGATGGTGATTAATGATTAAATTTGATGAGATTCATTTTTATTTCAAGTTGAAGGGCATATTTTTGTCCAACCTTTCCATGATGAAAAGTTGCAAAAATAGTTGTACTTCAATTGACAAGTGTAAAGTAAGTATACATTTCAAAATGTAAATTATTCTAAATAAAATATTTCCCTTCCAATTTTTTATGTTAAAAATTAACAAACGCCAAATAGATAAGTTTCAATTTCAATAATAGAATAATAAAATCATACTTTATAATTTTAAATGTAACATTTTTATGGGTTATTTTTATATTACAAATAAAAATTAAAAATCATAAATACCAAACCATACTTATTTTTTTTGGAGGATTTTTCAAAGTGTTCTAAATTACAATGTGAAGCTTTAGACACAATGTCAAAATCAAACATTTTTCTAGACACCCATATAAGAGAGGATTTGTTATATGTATCCATATGATAAGTGTGAATTACAACTTAGATTTATATCTCAAGCATATCACAATCATGCTTGACCATGGGATACATGTTTGTTGTAAATCTCATTAGAAAAGAAGAAATTTTCCTATACCTTGAGGCCTTTGTTGAAAGAGGGTAATTCTATCAAAATACTATAAAAACCATGAAGAGAGTCTAATTTTCATATAGGGATCTAGGACCATGCAAATCTAGCACGATTGCACCCATTTCTTATTATGTAGGCTAATATGCCTATAATTTGGAGATTCCTAAAGTCAATACAAACACACAGCTAGAGGAAATTTCTCATTAAGACCACCAAGTTTGTGGTTCTTGTTGATGACATTGATTGCTCACTTTCTCAAACCATGCACAAAGTGTGTGACAAAGTGGATGTTAGAGCATAATCCCTATTTCATAGATCTAAGGATAATATGAATTATGTTACCTTATCCATACCTTACTTAAGAATCCCACCTAGGTATAAAAAATGTTGCTCCGAGCATTAAGGTTGTAAATGATACATCTCATTGTTCTTGGACTTGCGATGAGGTGGAGGGAAAGAGATCTAAGCAGAATTCTCAAATATTTGACACGTAAAGTATCATCACACTCACATTGATGTTTCTAGAAAGAAGAAGAAGTGTTGTAGATAAAGATACATAAAATTGAGGAATGGAGAATTGAATATGTACACAATTGAATGAATAGAATCATGATCTCATTGTTGTAATTCCAATTTTGTTGATTAAAAAGGGATGCAGTAAAATTATAAAAAGGGATGTATTGATCATCATTTCAGATTTCTGAGTTTTGTTTTTATGAAGTTTGTGATCTCCTGCACCATCACATCGCCTTTTGAGGCTAGCATTGTGTAAGAGGCGCTCTACATGAAGGTACTTACATCTATTGCATAAATTATTTTTACTTGTTAGAAATTGTGGGTGAAATGAGAAGAGGGTGAAGTTTCTTGCTACTCTCATGGGTAAGCAAAGGAGAATTAAATAGCTCTAGAGAGAATTGAAACACATGAGGAGAAAGAATCAGCAGGAAGAGTCATATGTGATTTCAGTTGAAGAACCCATACTTGAGGGTCAAAATGCAGAAGTGGACCAGATCAATGAAGAACATGAAGAAATTGGTGAAATATTGAAAAGACTAATGCCAGTTCTATCATCCTTCTCAGGTAAAAATTTTAAGCTTTGGGCATTTAAAATGGAAGGATTATTTGGTTTAGTAGATTTATGGAAATTTGTTGAAACTGGTTTGGTCAATTCCCATGATAAGAGAAAAGATAAAATAGCCTTATATCTTATGAGTTCAACACTGGATACAAGTATTTTGTCTCCTATTTTATATGAATTTAGTCATATAGAAAATGCTTAAATGTTATGGGATATTCTAGAAATGAAGTATAGTGGAAAGAGTGCATTTGCTTATGAGAAAACTTATGAAGTTGATGGTGAAGATGTTGAATCCCACTATGCTCAGTCGCATGTGGATAGTGGTGATTGTAATGAAAAAATTGTCATTGAGACAATATACGATGATGAGAACATGTTGTTTGATGAAGAAAATTGTTCAGAAGAAGAATGGCTACAAATTATGAAAGATAAAAGTGTTATTGATGATTTATTGAATGGAAAGGAAACCCTACTTGGAACAATAAGCCAAGTGGAAGTTAAACAAGTAGATCCGACAGTCTTTGTTGCTAAAGAATCTGATGAAGAAGAAGGCCTCATTGAGGAGGTTGAATTTGTAAATAAAGAACATGAAGTCAAGAACTCAGTCAAAGTGCCAGATATTGTTGATGAAGAATCAAAATTTATTGAGAAATGGCTTTAAAAATCGTATTGTGATGAATGCACACAAATAATAGAATATGATGCAGAGATTAAATTCATTAAAAAATGGCTAAACAAACCAGATTATGATAAAGACTACATGGCCATTGAAGAAGAATAAGACTGTATTACAGATACAAAAATCGATTCAATTTATGATGAAAACACAATGGATATTGGAGAAGAAGATGTTGAAATTGGAGAAATTTTTATGAAGTGGAGCCTTGAAGAAATCAAGTTCTATTATAAACTTATGTTGAAAAAAATTGATGACCAAAAGCTCAATAGTGAAGAGAAAACAATAGAGAATGGTATGTGGCAACAGTTCACATACAAACAATTTTTCAAAGAAAAATTTGAAGAGGACAAGCATGGGCAATCTGAAATAATTTTCAGATTGATGACAAACACCAACAAGAAGATGAAGGATAAGAAGCTGAAACATGGAATTTTCAACAAAAGAGGAAGACTTAAATTGGAAATGCATAGAGGTTTTAGAATCTGGAAGAGGAAGAGAAAAACTCACTCATACAAGGAGTTGAAACAAATTTTAAGGTTATGTTTGAATTTTCCTTTGTAATGTTTGTAAGCCTAGATGAGACTAAGATCGGAAGGCAAGTTATGTATTTTTATTGTATTAAATCCATTTCTCCATTAAGGGGGAGTGTTGGAGAATAATGGCAAAATGCCATAGTTAGGAAAATGTTAGAACGAATTACCATTGCAAGATTTGAGGGGAAGGCATGTTATATATTGTTATTGTATTAAATCCATTTCTCCATTAAGGGGGAGTGTTGGAGAATAATGGAAAAATGGCATAGTTAGGAAAATGTTAGAACGAATTAGCATTGCAAGATTTGAGTGGTTTTTAGATCCTTAGGAGGTTGTTAGAGGCTATCCTAACCTATATATTTGTATGCAATCTATAGAATGAAATATTGAGAATGTGTGAGCTAAGTCTCACTTGTATGGGCCCTTGTGGCCTCACTGGAGGTTGACTGATCTCAGTTTTTAAGTTATAATAAGTGACAGTCAAGATGTTGGATATGCCAATACAATGATATGATTATATAGGCATGAACTTTGTGATGAATTTTATGTTGTGATAAGGTACACCCTATCAAGAAATATTTGAGATCCAACAAGAATAGAAACTATTTTAGTCTTTACATACCAAAACAAGTAATAGGTATTGAATCATGAATCTTTTTCTCATGTTTCCACATCCACAATAAGTAAGGATGATAATTTTCTATTAAATTTCCCATCTAATATAAAAATGAATTACCCTACATATTTACTAATTTGTATAATATGTTACTAATTTGTACAATATGTAAAATTGGTAAAATCATAATATTCAATGCATCTTTTATAATTTCAACATTGTTCATGAAATGAACTAAATATATACTAATTTGTACCATTGGTAAAATCATAATATTCAATGCATCTTTTATAATTTCAACATTGGTCATGTCCTAGTGGAAGTGTCTGGAAGTGTCGATCAATCATCAATGTGTAGTCCATACAAATTAAACATCCCAATACTTCATAATGTTTCAAAACTCATTCAAAACATAGCTCTTTTTCTCAATTTCTCCAAGTATGACTCAGTTGATCATGCACTGATATGACAATGTTATATATTTATATGCAAAAAAAAAACATTAATTATATATATATATATATGGGGGCTACTCATAGAAAGCCTCCTCAATTTTCTTATTGTGCTCAGTTATTGTTGGTTGGATTTTATATTATTGATTACTTTGGCATCGATAATATCCCTATCGCGCTATTACGGATCTAAAAACGTCATTCAGTACAGGTTGAAGTTCGATCTTCAACATTATCCGAGAAGCACATATGAATGCAAAACAAGCCCAACCATCACCCAGTCATCTTTATTGCAGGAAAAAGAAATCCATTGGATGGAAATTGGAATAAAACAGCTACGCCTGCAGTGTGAATGTGAATTATGTAGAAGTGCGATGAAATACCGTCCCCAGATTGAACTACTCAGTGTGGGGAAGGGATTTTATAGAAGTAGCATTAAATGCCTCTCCAGACGGAACTAAGCATCACGAAACGTGCAGCATGCGTAAACCTAACAACGCTGACTATCTTTTCGCAGAAAGTGCAACCAATCCCATTTCCGGGCAAGATATACGTACTGGGGACGAACACATTTCACTGCGCCAAAGGATTTTTATTTAATATTAAAAGGAATTTGCAAGTGAATTATCGGAAGACTGTCGGCCGAATTACAAGCGCCGGCGAAACAGAAATTTGTGCACTAATTTTCTTTTAAAACGGTACCGTTGAAAAATAATCCCGAATCCCACGGTCCACCCATTGTAAAACCCGGCGCATTCTCTGCCGAACTATAAATATTTCTACTGGCTATTTTTTAAACGGTAGCATTGAAAAATATTTCGGACTCCCAACGGTATTTATTTATTATCACAAACACATTCATGTTAATATTAATATTAATGTGCTGGTTTATATATGTTAGATATTGATAGTTATATACTAGCACAGCCGCGAGTTACTTTCGGCTGGTGAACGCCGAAAGATGTCGGAAGATTCACAGTACATAAAAAAAAAAATGAAAACGAAGTAGAAAATGAAACGAATGAAGAATTCTAAAAGTTAATCATTTAAACGTGGCAATCAAATGATGTTACAGTAATTTCTTAATATGATTAGGTAAATGTTAAAAAGTAAACAGGTTAACGGATGCATTTATAAATACAAAGAAGTTATCAACAATAAATCTGATTCATTGATTTTGGAGGACGACTAAGAATATGCCAACATTTTCAATGCATAACCATCAGATTCGAATTTAAGATTAAAAGATCATTAATTGTGCCCATCTTCAATAGGTATACACCTTTCGGCGTAATTAAGAATGTTTCTTTAATAGAATCTATTTAATATATATATGTAATATGATAATGGTGATGATAATATTAATGTGCTTGTGTATATATGTTATATATTGATACTTATATATTAAGTATATTAAGACTGTTTTTTTTAATAGAATTTATTTAATATATATTTGATAATGGTGATGATGATTAATTTTTTTATTGATAGTTATATATTAAGTGTATTGAGAATGTTTTTTTAGTAGAATGTATTTAATATATATTTTTTATATGATAACGATGATGATGATTAACTTTTATTGAGATAAGAATTGGTATATCATTTTTTTTTAAAAGTAAGAGATTATTTAGATTTTTTTTAAATCTTATTTTGTACTAAAAAAACATGAAGAAAAGTGTGTCAAAATCACCAAAATTTTAATGACTTAGAAGGTTACAAAGGTTTCTATTCTGACAAATACTTTGAAATTGTGATTTAATAGGTTAATATTATTAATGTAGTTGTATTATTAATTAAGTCATACATAAAACATAACATCATTTTTTTTTTTTAAACTAGAAAATTATTTACACTAAAAAGTTGTGGTTAAGACCACTCAAAAGTTGTGGTTAAGACCACTCACTACATGAGAACCATATTCACAAAAATTCACCAAAACTGGTTGAACTCTACCTTCCTCCCAACAAAAGTATTTCCTTCCCCTAATATCTATCCATATCTTAACATTACTATTGCACTTGAAAGTATTGATGCGGTAATAAATACCATTAATACAGATACTAGAGACAAAACATAGACAAAACTTACAATATTTGAAAGCTAACTACCATTGCCATGCTGAATGACTTCCTTTCCTGCTGGTCCCAATCCTTGAATTCCACCACAGGTTCATTGAGATCTAGAATTGGAGCCACTGAGACTGTTGAAATGACCCTCGCACTGCGAGCTGAAAAAATTTGCCCACTGATCTCCTCTCTTTGTGATAACCGAAATTGGAGGTCCTTGTTTTGGCTCCTTAAGGCATATACTTCATCTTGGAGTTGGCCTATTAAAATTATGTGCTGAAATAGTGTTTCTAAGGCATAAGTAATTGTTGAACTAAGGGCACACATCAGAATGAATAACCTCTGACGATCCTTGAACTCAGCCACATTCAAGTCTCCCTATGGATGTTGAACAACATCCATGAATTCCATGCTTTTTCTTTGCATTGAAGAAAACCAATGCCCAATAAAAATTAGGCTTGGGATAATCTCAAGCTCCAAGATAAAGAAAGTGTGAACCAAAGAAAACAAATACAACCAGGAAAATGCCTCATAGTGATTGTCACGCTTAAGTATTGAATGTTGAATGGATGCCCACTGGCATCCCAGAGCTACCACTATGGAAACTGGGCAACCTCCCAACAAAAACATTGAAGAACCGAAAGAAGCCCAAGGCAGGGTGACGAAAATACTCTTCCACCAAACTTCCAACACTACTATCAAGATGACTTTAACCACAATACCTCTAAGAATGCTCATAATGTTAATAAAGGATGAGGAGACTCTACTGCAATGATTATTTGAAATGGGAAGTACCTAAATTACCTGGAACTGCCAAATACGTTTGCACACCATTTCCAAATTCATGCTTATGCTGACGACTGCTCCCAAGATTACATGCTTCCAATGTAGTTGTCGTTCATTCCCAATATCTGTAATAGGGTGTAATGGCTTGAGATCCATTGCATTTCCCCTGATATTGAACCGGCGTCACTTCACATCACCCAAACTAAACCACCACCCACGCATTAAAGTTATGCTTCGGTCGCTCGACAAACTCCTCTGTCCCATCCAAGCTTGCATGACTAAAAACATACAATCCTCCCATTTAATGCTCCCATGCCTCAACCAACGCACCACATGGTGACTCAAAATTATTCCTAATTTCGTAAGAATACGGTCACAAGGGGGTGACTATCTTCTCCACTCCTTCAACCCACATGAGACCAGGGGTCCTTCCTATGTCCTTATTGGCTATTTTGTCAACTTCAGTATTATGTTGAAAGAGAACATGACAAAATTGAACTTGAAGACTTTGAATCAACAAACAAATGTGATCCATAAGAATCTTTAAGTGAATATACTTTGGAGAGAAGCAAGAAACGAGAAATCTAATTGCATTTTTAGAGTCCCCAACTACATTGAAGCTTGAGATTTGACATTGTTTCACCAATTGAAACCACTGTAACAGTGCATAGGCTTTGGCAAAACATAACATCATATTATTATTAATAATTATATATATTATTAAATTAAATATAAAATTATGGGCATTATTTAATATATAGTAGAGCTTATAATATTATGTTATAATAATATTATTATTAAGAAATATAAGAAGTTGATATTGTAACAAATATTTTGAAATTGTGATTTAATGTGGGTGTACTCAAGATAATTTAAGAAAAAGTGTTTTTCATCTTCAACCCTCTTAGTGTCACAAAGATAACGAACTCTTTAGACCCACATATTTTAGGAGTTGGTTCTTATTTTAGAAATGTTGATTTTCTTAATTACCCTAATCAAAACATGGAGATACTTTTGATCTTCAAGATTATGGTTGATCACTTCCTCATAATATCTTAATTTTCTTTTATCTTCTAATTATTTATTGCATCATAATTTCTCCTTAAATTTAGATGTAATAACATTTTAATATTATTGCTATTTTCCCTTTATTCCTCAATGATTTAACCAAGGTTTTCCATCCTTGGTTTTCACAAGCATCTTGTTCTTCATGTGGTTTATCTTCATCTTGCACATTACTAGCCATGTTTTCATTGGGAAAGACTTGCTTCTATGAGGAAGATAGCATAAGGTGTATTGCCTATAATATTGAGATTATAAGTTAAAAAGCACTTTTGTATTTGCTCTATTTTTCTCCTCCATGATTCTATGGATATGTTGGAACCCAAAAATTCACAACCATATAATATAACAAGAGGAGTTTCTTCTTAACTCATAACCAAAGTTCCATTGATTTACAAATATTTTCAAATGCATAATAAGCTTTCCACCCTCCATTTATCCTTTTTTCCATGCTATAGTTCTAATTAAAGTTGTGATGAAGATGGAATTCTCATATAGTTTTATGAAGTGGCTTCGACCAATTGTTTTAAAATAATACATCTAAATAAAGTGGATATAATTTACCATAAAGTTATATAATAATAATAAGATTATTATTATTATTATTTTAAGCTAATTAAAAGAAAGAGATACTTTTGATTTTGTAGGTTAAAATTGATCACCTCCTTGTAATATCTTAATTTTCTAATATTTATTGATTCTTTATCACTCCATAATTACTCCTTAATTTGTTTAAAATATAAAATATGATTATATAGTACTAATATTTATTTTAAGTTATAATAATTACAAAATCAACATTGATATCATTTATTATATAATTAACTATATAATATATAAATATTTAGTTATTAATTTTTATTGAAGTAATGTATTTAAACAATCTTATTACGATGTAAGATTGATATTTTTTAGAACTTAGTTATATAATATTAATAATTATGCATTACTATTTAAAATTGATTATATAATTTAAAATAACAAAATATTTTCAACACAATTATTATATTTAATTTATGTTATAATAATAATAATGTATTACTCATAGATGTAATGTATTAATAATAAAATATTTATAATGTATTACAAATTTAATTAATTCCTATACTAAGTTGGATCTTGAGTGGCATTGATATTGTTTTCTTGGTTGAAATGTGGGAGGATGAAGAATTTAAAGTCCTTAATATATAAGGATTTGTTTTGTGGTCAACATGGAACAACAAGTCCTCCCATAAAGGGGTTGGAGGCATAGTTTGTTACATAAAAACAAGCATCTCTCCTCACATTCGACTTCATAAGAAAGATCATCTCAATCAATACATATGGATGGAGATACCACATATTAATGCTAAGAAGATCTATATAGAAATATGTTATTTCACACCTATTAAAACTCTACTTTTTATACAAAAAAGAATCTAGATAAGAACTCTCCCTACAAAATCTTAGAGCAAGATATCTACAATATGAAAAATGAAGGTAGTATCCTCATGTTATGAGACTTTAATGATATAACTCCAACTAATCAAGATATTATTTTAAGTAATCATTCCAATTGTAATTCTCTATGGCTAAACGAGGACCTTGTTTTAGCTAATAGATAGAAAATAAATTAAGAAGACCTAATCGAGAATTTTTTTGGTACTAAGCTAATCCATCTCTGTAGTTCTCAATATTTAATAATTTGCAATGGTCTAAGGAAGTGGACAAAATATAAAATGATGACTTGTATCCATGGGTTGGGTAGCAATTTCATTGATTATGTAACATCATATATCCCCATATACAACAAAATAGTAAACTTCGATCTTTTAGATGACCACGAACCTGAATCTGATCATAGACCTTTAACCCTAACTCTAAAATTTGTCATGCACAAAAGCTCCATTGAAGAGCACTCTGATAACCAAGGCACTTACTTTTTACAAACAAAAAGTCAATATTTTTTTAAATGACTTAGGTAATACTTTAAATCTCTTAACGTATCAGAACAATTGTCTATCAAAATTTTACAACAATCCTTTCTACTTCCATTAACAAATTCTCTATTGAAGTGTTATGTAAAAAGAAAAATAGTACAACTAACCCTTGGTATGATAATGAATCTAAAATTGCTAGAATAGACATTAGGGATGCTTTCAATGTATCATTAAAATATGATAAGATAAATAGATACATAACCTTAATTAAAAGAAGAAGAAAAGAGACTATATAAATAAAATAAAATAAAATAAATATTATGGGTGTGTGCACAAAGTTGGTGGACGAAAAATTGGCAAGGGGGTCAACAGGAAAGCACACTCGTGGGAGCGCATGTGTGTTATTAGGAATGTGCATGTGTTTCTAATCCTATAGGTTTGGAAAGGCCCGACCCTCTAGTCAACTTGCCATGTAGGTTCATCGATAGGAACACACTCGCATTCTTAAGAATGTGTGCGTGTTCCTATGAACGCGTGTGCATTCCTGCTATAACCAATTTTTAGGGGACCACAAGTGTGTTTTATGCTAATTTTCACACCGCGCCTCGTGATTTTCCTAATTGCATAAAACGAAGAGGATGAATAGAGGAGAATCAAATCCCAGGATCTTTCCACCGTGTCCATTGCAAGAAAGGTATGGTTGATTTTTTGTCATTTCCTCTCTTGGCTTTGCAAAAACCACAAAGAAATTAGTCATGGGTTATGAATGTAAATCCCAATGGCATTGAAAAATTATTAGCTAGGTTCACTGCACATAATTAATACTTGAATGTAAATCTCTCAACAAATCACTAACATTCTATAGGTTTTTTTCAAATTCATTGTAAAGATAACGCATCGTTTGTCTTTGTTTTACACAAAATTATGTTAATGATTTTGTTGGGATAAAATGAAATTGTTGTTTGTAATACTTTTTTCATAAGTCCACTTATTAAATTTCCTTTTTAAATTGAAACAGATATTATAAAATAGAACCCGGAGAGAATGTAAACCACCATCCAATAGACCAGGGTGAGGAAAACCCCAACCCACCCCAACCACCCAACATAAACACCAAACTTGACGAGGGGTTGGCCACATTAAGAAAAAATGTAAATCGATTAAGGGGCATGAGAGAACCAAGCACAAAATCCTTGGCCACTTCATTGGACGTCATTGTGAGGTCCATTTTAAGTGTCCAAGGTAAATTGACTTCTATTTATAAATATAGGGAAATAATGTTTGAGTATTACAACACTGGATTGGAGAGAAACCAAGTTACAGACTTGAGTATATCAAAACAACAACTGATGTCTATTTTTGTTGATCCTCGATCTAGACAAAAACCACTCATGACCAAGAAACACATTTGCATTGACTGGTGCATCCTCCCACAAATTATTCAAAATTGGATGGATAGGTGGTACATGGTATTTGATAAACCTCCTAGCAATAACAAGGAGGTGCCTTTATATTTTTTGCGAAAATTATGGGCTGAATTTATTTTGGCTCCACATGTCAACCACTTCGACATAGGTAACTTCTAGGGGTGGTTTGAGGGTCCACACATGACTAAGAGCATGCTATGCATGATCCCATGTTAGGTCCTCATCCCCCCAGGTGAAGTCCTGACAACCCTTCCCAACATACTCCTCTTGTAGAGAAATTGCAACATGTATAGTTCATTATATCATCATTGACTCAGATCCTAGTGCAACATGACAACTTTGTTTCACTATCTCGGTAGGAGGTTTCTGTTGGTGACATTGATAGAGGGGTTGAAGCTTCACCCCATACAACAAATTTCAGTGAGAAGAGGGCACATGGACATAAAATCCGTCCATGTGAACCTCATAGATGTTTGAGTTGCGGGAAAACTTGTTATGGGCCTATTGAGGCTAGTGGACAACGAAGATTCATGGAGGATGTTAGTATCTTAAACATCTCTATGTTCTTCATCATTATATATTTATATAGTATTATGTGTATTTATATCAATTTTTATTTTATGTTGTTTTGCAGTTGCTACACCCGTGTCGCAGACCCTCTATGCCCATGGATGCATTAGTGTCTGTCTCGACCATTGATGCACCAGTAGAGGAAGCATGCTCAATCGCTCTACCCCATACACATGTATGTGTCACATTTTATAAATTCACCATAGTGATTTCTTTATTTGATGACATCCTCTAATTTTTAATGTTCTTGTGTTTCTATGGGTTGTGGGAGTAAGCGATGCCAAGCAATGTTCACCTGGGATGGACAAGTCACGTGCATCACAAGTATCATGTGTAGAGTTAAATATCGTTTAAATCTCAAATTTTTTGTATTTAAGTTGTTGAATTTTAGTATTTTGTACTAATAGTTCAATATTATTAATATGTATGCAGGCTCCCAATATTTTTGCTAGTTTTAGTACTAGTCCTCTCCCTAGGCATTGTTGGGTATGTGTTATATTATTTGCATGAATAGATCTAGCGTCTGCTACATTGTGTTGAGTGCATAGGGGTATTTGAGGGCAACACCCCCAAGAAAAAAAATATTCCTCGAGAAGCATGTCATATTTTTTTCTTGTTTTTCATTTTGCCTTGATTTCCGTGTCCATTGTTGGGTGGTTTTTCGGCACATGGTTTTTTCCTATGGTTTTCTATTTCCAGTTAAGGAATTAAGTTTGTTGACTAATCCAGGTCATTGGATTAGGGTTTTGGATGACGTTGGCTCTTATATGTATATTGTATTGTAAGTAATGTATGATTATGAATGAATATAGAATATGTTGGTTTTCTTGGTTTTGGTTTCAAGGGGGAAAATATATGTGTAATGTTTATATTTACCATTGTATATTTTCTGTTATTTTACTGAAAATATTTTTGCAGTAAATAATTGTACAAGATTAAAATCTACATTTGGTATCAGAGCTTTGTTGGTTTAAGGGGGGTGCGTTTGTGGTAAACGGTTTGGCTCAAGACTATGATAATCCTTGTTTCAGTGGGAGATATGCAGTATTGATTCTTCAGGTGAAGATAAATGGGAGAAGTTTGAAAATGGAGATCAAGAAGTTTAATGGGAAAACTTTTGAGTTGTGGAAGCTCAATATGGAAGATTTATTGGTGGACAAAGATCAGTGGATCGCGATGGATCTAGGTACTACACCAACAAGAAATTCAATAGATGACTAGAAAAAGTTGGACCGAAAGGAAAAGAGCACAATCCGATTGTGTCTATTAGATTTAGTATTCCTGAATGTGTTAGAGGAAGCTACAACCAAGGATTTATGGTATAAGTTGGGGAAGTTGTATCAATCTAAGTCCCTAGTAAATAAAATATTTCTCAAAAAGAAGTTGTATAGACTAAGGATGAGAGATGGATACTCGGTGGCAGAGCATTTGAACACCTTCAATACTGTGATAATTCAGTTAGTGTATGTTGAGATTAAAATTTTAGATGAAGATAAGTGTATCCATTTGTTGTGCTCTCTACCAGACTCGTGGGATAGGCTAGTTGTGGCCATAGGTAGTAATCCAACTTCCTTGAAGTTTAATGAAGTGGTCTCATCCTTGTTGTCAGAGGAGATGAGATGGAAGAACATGGAAGGATAGAGAACATATGCATTATTTGCAAGATGACACTCCCAGGAAATAAATAGATCTAAGTCCTCAAGTGGGAGATCTAAGTCTAAGGGTAGATCTAAATCTCTCAGAAATTTTGTAAAGGTATGTTGAACATGTGGAAAAGAAGGGCACTACAAGAAGCAGTGTAGATCCAAAATTGAGAAAAAGAATGGATCTAAAGAAGATCTTTCTACGGAAGAAAAGAAATCCAAGGAAGAAGGAGGGGATGTGTACTTGGATTCTTCAAGCACACATACAGATCATGAGGCATGGTTGGTTGACTCAAGTGCATCCTTTCATATGACTCCCCACAGGGAGTGGTTATGTGAATATGAAAGGTATGATGGAGGTAATGTTTTCCTAGGTGATGAATCAACAACCAAAATCATAGGAAGAGGAAAAGACAAGTTGAGGCTCATAGATGGAAGGATTAGAGCACTACCTAGTGTTATGCACATCCCATGTTTGGCCATAAATTTGATTTTTGTAAGAAAAATGGACGATGCAGGGGTAAAAACAATATTTGAAAAGGAAACCTGCATGATGGTTCGAGGAGCAATGGTGTTGCTGAAGGGAGTTTGGTTTAGAACTCTGTATAAGATGCAAGGAAGAACTATTAGTGATGGGTATAATAATTCCATTATTCATTATATTGGAGTTGAATAAGAAATAACTCCTACCGTCTCTAGAGAAAAGGTTATTCTATGGCATCAAAGACTGGGGCATATCGGAGAGAAGGGTCTTCGACTACTACACGCTAAAGGTATGGTTGAAGGTATGTCTAACTTCTCTTTAGATTTTGATTTATGTGAACATTGTGTATGTGGGAAGCATAATCAGGTAAGATTCCTCTATGGTGCAACAAGGGAAGAAGGAATTTTACAAATAGTTCATAGTGATGTGTTTGGACCTGTTTTGGTTCCATCATTGGGAAAATCTATGTACTATGTCTCATTTATAGATGAATTCTCGAGGAATGCTTGGATATATTTCCTCAGGAAGAAATATGAAGTTTTTGACATGTTTAAAGAGTTTAAGGCTCTTTTTGAGAATCAAACAAAGAAAATAATTAAGGTGTTGAGGACAAATAATGGAAGAGAGTTCTACGAGAATGAATTTGAAGAATTTTTTAAATAGTGCAGAATAGCAAGGAAGAAGACTCAATAGTAAATTTGGGTCAAATTCTTATGGCGTGTTTGTAGAAATTGCCACTTTATATTTTCGGGAGATCGATAAACATCGGACCCCCTCAAACGTCATTTCACATGACGTCGGTTTTCCGATGACATAGATATCATCTTTGTTGTGACATTTCATGCGGACATGTGTAGTCTCAGACTTCATTGTCCAAGCCCACTATTGACGTCGGTACATCGATGCCAGAACGTCTCACCCGTGATCTCACAGACCGTTGGTCTTTCGACATGTACCATATATCAGTGATGTCTCACCTGCAATGTTGATGCCATGAAAATGATGCTAGGCACGTCAGACAACCGATGGAAGGTAACGTTGGTATTCTGACGTATACGCTATATCAACAATGTTTCATCTGCAACATTGATGCCATGACAACAATGCTAGGCACATCAGATGATCGACAGAGGGTAGCGTCAGTATTCTGACGTATATGCTATATAAGAGACATTTCATCTGTGATGTTCACACCATGAAAGTGACACTAGGCATGTCGAACGACTGACATAAGGTAACGTTGATCTTCCGACGTATACATTATATCAACGATGTTTCATCTACGACATTGACGCCATGACAACGATGCTAGGAACGTCGGATACCAACGAGAGGTAACGTTGGTCATCCAATGTGTATTCTATATCAATGACGCTAGGGATGTCGAAAGACCGACAACCTATAGGTGTTTAAAAAAAAAACGGTATCAAATAGGTTTAGGGTAGGAATCTCATTGTTAACACAATCAATGAGGAATATGATAACCATTACACAATGTCATCATCACTATGGAAAATGTTTTGTTCCCAACGAAAAAGTGGGTAACATTTGGCTCCTACTTGGGGTCAAGTTCTCTTCTCGAGAGAATTTCATAAACCTAGAATCCTTCCTTATCAAAAATTCATCAATAGTACCCGTTCTACCATTGTGTTTGATCACCGCAAAATTAATCATAACCATGCTTCACAAGTAATATCAGAATAAAAGACAACCTCAGAGAAACCTGAACAACAACATGACCAACAACATGACCAACAAGAAGAAACATAACTGGAAAGTACCCGACATATAGAGTACATAAATAATATAGTCAAACTACTCAATGAATATAAGGAAGGTGCTCCAAAATTAGGGTAGGAAAATAAGAATTATAGCATTGGAATAGGATAGAAGAGTGTCCACTTAAATGTTGTTTTGATGATTGGCCCCATAGAGGATAACTTTGTCTAATGAAAGGAAATGAATCTATAATTAAATCTTCCTTGAACATGCATTTTTTCACTAAGTTTTAAACACTTGCATATTTACTCCTGTAGGATTTAATTGGTCATTTTTGGGGAACAAGACATATGAAAATCACGATTTTCACATCCATTCATTGGGTACTCCAAATTGATTTCCCCTCGAGGTTTTCTGGGAACCCATCACATTTGTTGGATAGTAACTATGTTTTATGCTTTGCGTACAAGTAAAAATCTGATGCCAAAAACAAAAAACTCACAATATATGGTGCGATGCTATGCCACACTTTCCCACTTATGGAAAACTTAACACAGAAACTACATTTTGGTTGCATTACAACCATCAGTTTGAGAATCTATTTGGGTGTTTGTCTCAATCAACTGGTTGATTGGTTTCTAATTCAATCCAATTGTTTACAAAACACATTAAATTTTATAAATCTCCTTGTGGCACACTTTCAAAGTAACTAGCAATGATACAACCTCAATAGAGTAGTATCCACAATCAACATAGTCACCCATAAAGAGATAGTTGGTATCAAGAGCCTTTCCATCAATACAAAAGAGCTCTATCAAATCATGGAACTGTCGATGGACATATCCACACACAATCATCAGGAATTTCACTAGTTGGACATTCCATTCCTCCATTAAAATATCCCTTTAAATATAACCAGTGAGCAACAAGATCTAAGACATGTATGGTCAAACTCATATCGCACAAATTCACAAAATTGATGAGCCTCCTTTCTATAAAACCACTACTATGACCAAGAAAATGGATATGCAAGCACTGAAAAAATGTTATGTGTTGTGCTCTTCATGTATCCATGTGGCCCCTTGATTAACAGTTGTCATGCATTTCGGGAAACACAAGTGTAGGAATTTTAACACTCCATTTTCTTCCAAAATTAATTCCAATGATCCACATGGCCTTATGGCCAAATCCCCATCAATGACTTACATGATTTTGGAGGAAAAATGTATACAAAGTTTAATTTAACCATGAGCCTCTGAAATAACAAACCAAAAAAAATACAATGTACATGGTATCCTTTGGATATATTCAGAGATGTTTGAACTAGGTTACAAAACTGGCTTATAAGATCTGAAATGGTTTTAATCACCCTTGGCGGTATTGGGCCATGGGGAAAATAAGTACACAATCCAAATGCACAAAACACTAAGCATAATTCATTCAAACCATAAATGTTAGATACAATGCCAATCAATGTTATGTTTTTTTGGATGGTCTAAGGATCTGAAGTGAAATCATACTAGGATGAAGAACACCACAAGAATCCCAAAAGACACAACCTCATTCACCTTTACATTCTTTAAGTCCCATTTGGAAATTGCGCTAATTTTCATTAATATGGAATCAAAATGGTTCTCCATGCCATCATTAAGAGCTATAGGACCTGTAGGTGAAACAGTAAAAAACAGGTTGATCCATAATTATATCTCAATCATGGATATATTAATCAGATGGACCAATGAATAATGATGCAATATCTCTCTCATTGATGTTAAAAAATTCTTATTCTCATAATCCTTTAACAGTGACAAGGAGTTTCCTTGCTTCATACCGGAAAAAGGTTCACTAATGAAGCATTGACTAAATGTTTTTATCTCCAAGTTGCTTACTACTCTATTTGTTGCTACAAGAATGTACCTTGGACTCTGACCATCGATGTTAAGGCTAGCATGAGTTCAACACAAACCTTACTCCCCTCAGTATTTAGATCAAGTAAAAATCTCATTCCAAGATACAGAGGTTGTCATAATCAGAACCATGTTCTTCATTACACTTTTCAGGGAATTATTGTGTCCTTCTACTGCTAGGCCTTGCTCATTTTTACAGGTTGTCAAGAGTGTTTCCTACTTTATTTACTGTTGGATTTATTGGTGTATAATATTTTCACCTTTTCTCATGTGAACACACATCAAAATAATAAATATCATCATTTCCTATATTTTGGTCTCATACATTAGGTATATTTTCTGTTGTAAGTACAAAAAGGCCCTTGAAATGAGGTCTAAGCACAAATTTATCTCCAATTAGACGTAGAAGTCAAACATGTCAATAATAACTCCATGTGCCAAAAGTGGCCATGTAAGTGAGGGAATCCATACACCAAGCTCCAAACATGATGCTTTATCATAATTGTTGAAATGGATAGATCTATATAAATCATGTGTACATGGGGGGAGGGCACTCAACAAAAGTGAAGGATCAACAATGTAAAGTTTCTATCCTAATGCCAAATTAACCCATAAGTGTTAGGTCGTTCCTTCTTTGCAGCCACCCAAGTCACATAGGAAATATCATATTTCAACATGTTGTAAGGGTGATAAGATCTGTTGCCCATATTGTTTTTACTAAATCTGGAAAAAGGTTACCGATGATAATGGTGCACTACTAAAGGATTCAAAAATGTTCTTACAAGACCGCTAGAAGTGAAAGGATAGGATTTTGACATGACAAGAGAGTGAACAATTTAAATAACCATATTGTTTCTTGTTCATCTGTTAACCAAAATGCATATACAGGTTTGAAATGAAAAAATGGCAAGTTTTTTAGCATGCATTTCTAGAAAATGTTCCTACATAACAAAGGTGAAGAAACAAACTTTATTTTGAAATTGAAACTACAACAAAATGTGAGGGATTTAAGAAGTGCAAGTGGGTGAGAACCAATGACAATGAGCTTGTGAATCCAAATTTTTGAAACTTAAAGTAAACCAAAAAACAAATTAAACTCTTGTGACGACTCTCACATAAAAAGTTTTCTTTTTTTCTCTTCCTCAAAGAGTCCTTAAAAATATACACACTAAAGCAAATCATACTTATACCATTAATCCTATCAACCTGCAACGTCGATTCATAAAAGTATTTACATTATATGAAGTATTCTTCAAGGCAATATGTTCAATATTGAATTTTGACTCTTCAACATCTTGCTACAAAGTACAATTTTTTTTATCACAATATATTTACAATATTCATGAAGCCTTTCCATTCTCTTGAGATTAGTGGTGAGAATAATAGTCATTCCAATGTATGCCCTAGCAGTAGATGCATGAACTAATGCTTCATTAATCTCTACAGGAAGCTAAGGTTTCTTTCACTCAATATAAATGGGCTCGTATGTACCATTACTAGATGCAAGGAGCAAACATGAAAAGTACTAAACAGATGATATATCTCAATAAATTATCACATAGCAAACCTTGCATTAATAAATAATCACATAACAATTCATAAACGTTAAACATAACCAGAATTGATGGCTATATAAACTATGTTGAAAGGAGAAATCACACCTAATCTGATGAACTGGTCGGCACATTTGGAATGGTTTCCCCCACATGTTTCTCTTCAGTTGTATGACCCTATATTTTTCTTGAGCTTCCCTCACTCAATAAATAAAGATCTTAAAGTACTTGCCAAAATCATTCAACCTCCATAAATATCTACAAATTCAATACAAGTCATAATTGTAGCGCATTATTTACTCTAAGATGCCTTTTTATGAGAGTGTAAGAACATACCTGAATGAGATCCTCTTGGTTTCGAGAACAATTTATTAGAGTTGTGCATCTAATATTTGATCAAACTGCCTCCCTTGATTTGAAGTAGCAGCAACGAAGTCAACATTGACTTTGTTGTTTCTCTGTTGGATTGAGGGATGTTTTCTCCAAGATTAAACGACTCCAATAAATTATTATCTACTGAACAAGGCCAACCATGTGAAGGTGGAAGCTCTTATGCCCCCTCCCCGCCCCCCCTCACATCACTCTCAATTCCCCAATACCTATCATATAAATCTATTGAAATATTTATAGCAAAAAAAAACATATATACATACCAATATTCACAATTGTTTACAATGAAATAAAATGTTTCCTTGATCCATTTGGAGTGAACTCAATTCTCCTAAGAGAAAAGTAACAATTATTCCATAACATCATACAGTACACTAAATAAATTTACATCTAAAACTAGAGAATGAAAATTGATGTGAAAAGAGGCTTTATTCTATTCCATGATATGACTTGGTTGGAGTATTAAAATGCACCTGTAAACATCATAGAACTCATCCCACTTTGATATATAATTGAAAACA